>CM074278.1:590565-593065 GCA_037194245.1 Opsariichthys bidens | reverse complement strand
TGTTGAAAATGGTTACTTTAAAGAGGACCTATAATGACTGATGTTGCTTTGTCTCTACTTCTCCTCATGTTCCTCATTGTGCAGCTCCTCTCTTCCCAGTCTGTCAGTATCGCTCTGTTTACTTCCTGTCTCTATGAAGCCCCGCCTTCTGAAAAGCACACTGTGCTCCGATTGGAGCGGTGTGTTGTGATTGGTGTTTGGGAAATGCCCCGCCCCTCACCATAACCGCCAGTTTCAACTAACTCAAGCAGGCCCCGCCCCTTTATTCTGCGCATGAATTATTGTGAACATTGTGAAGAAAACTCAAGATGGAGGCGTTTCAGGAGTTCAGAGACATGTTCAAACATCAACATCACACACTAAAAAGCAGAATAGGTCCTCTTTAACCTCTATCTGTACACAGACCACATGAGAGCTTTACCCTGTAGGCTGAGTATGGCAGTATGTCCAGAAGCACACGATCTTTTCTGCCCTCTGAGCGGCCAAAAACGGCGACATTATTCTTGCTGGATTCTCCGGGGTCGCAGCCTCCGGCACCTGCGGCGAACACAGAGACCGACACTGAACGTCAGACGCAAGATCGCGTGCGTGCACGGGTGCCAGAACCACACGTACCCATGGCGAAGTGGAAGCGCAGGTTTCCGTAGGCGCTGGTGTTCAGGTACGGAGTGCAAACCTTCCTCTGTCCGTCTCTGAGGAAGACGAGCGCTGATCCAGACTCCATCTCCCCACACTGAGCTCCAAACACCGCTCCATCCACCTCCCACCTGCAGCACACAGCATTTCACCCAAACTACACTCTGCTCTCATTTAACAGGATCCAGTGAGGACTGAATATAGTTAACCTCCATACTTGAAGTTTCATGTGGTTTTGGAATTCAAAAGCTATTTTTCATTACCTTTTAACTTTAATAAATCATTTGGAGATCCAGACGTTCGAGAAAGACCCAAGATATCTAGTCTAAATCTGACCATCCTTCAACCCGTTTACATTTATTCATTTAGCAGACGCTTTTATCCAAAGCGACTTACAAGAGGAGCAATGAGGGGTTTTGTGTCTTGCTCAAGGGCACTTTAGTCATGGTATCGAATCCCCACCTTCAATTCCTGCCGGCGTGGGAATCGAACCAGCAACCTTCAGGTTACAAGCCCGACTCCCTCACCACTAGGCCACGACTACCACCTGTTAAAAACGCTTTGCAGTTTGACTCACCCGCTCAGAGGACTCTCGAAGTCTTCCTCCCAGTAACTGCGGCCCTCTTCGCGGTGCAGGTCCACGTCCCGCGTGGAGGCGAAGCTGTGCTCCAGTCCGTCTCCGCCGTGGAAGTACAAGGCGTTTCCCTCCGACTGACACGCATGCTGTTGAAGAATCGAGAGGAAGGGTTACGGAGGTTTCTGAAAACACTGAGATCCCTCCATGTTGCATAAATAAAGTTCACGAATGTGTATTGTTTGCGTGACGAGCAGCGGGATCCCAGCGTTTGAGCGTGTGACCTTGACTGTGGCTCCTGGGAAGAAGAGCCAGTTGGCCGTGTCCAGCGGGTCCAGGCTGTCCTCCAGCAGCGGGGGTCGGTCAGCGCTGTTCAGCACCAGTATGTTGTCCAGACCCCAGCAGGACTCGTAGCCGTCGGGCCCCGCGGGCGGCTCCTGACTCCAGCGCAGCTGCACAGACTCGCCTTTACATCCGGCCGGCAGCGGCACCAGATGAACCACTGTGCTGCTGTTAGTGGGAGCCCTGCCAGACGACACCGACACGAGTCATCACACAGAGCACAACACGCGAGCTCAAGCACATCCAGACGCGTTATAGCACTGAAATAAAGCAAGAACCTGATCTTCTCCAGGGTGATCCAGTCATCAGAGGTGTTCCGACCGCAGGAGATGATAATGCCGGGGTCTGAGTAACTGAACCGACACGAGCCGGATCCTGAACGAGGAACACAAACACTCATGAACCGCTTCACAACCGTACGCAGAAAACAGACATGCAGCTGCAAAACATGATGATCTTCCTGCGTGTTTCTGTCTTGTTTTCCAGCACAAATATCTAAATGTTCTCAAATCGAGAAACAAAATGACTGAAACTGAAATGAGTTCGAGCTGGGTTAGTTCACGCAAAAAATGATCATTCTGTCATGAGTTCCTCTCCCTCATGTGGTTCTACACCCGTCAGACCTTCATCATCTTCAGAACACAGATGAAGATGTTTCTGATGAAATCCGATGGTTCAGTGAGTCTCTATTGACAGCAAGATCATGAACACTTTCACTAAAACACATTTAAAACAGGTCATGTGACTACCGTGGATCAACATTAACGTTATAAAGCGACGAGAACTCATGACTGAAGTTTAAAACACTTTAACACAAGAACAAACATCTGCCAGTGAAACTAATGCACGTATCTTGTAGTGAAAAAAAGACAGAAATACTGAGGAAGAACACACTGAGCGCTGAGAACGGAACAGTGCTGACCTACAGCATCAGTGCAAAGAGACGGG
>CM074278.1:573065-583065 GCA_037194245.1 Opsariichthys bidens | reverse complement strand
AGTACCACTTTTCAACAGTACCTGGCTAGATCCAGGAGGAGCCCGGCCTGGAACCACCCCAAGGTCCCAAGGTGTCCAGACCCTCCACGCATCACTGGGCCCGTCCCAGGCCAGGCATTCAGAACAACGTCAGGGTAAGTGGCCTAATAAGGTGGCATCAGTTTGATGAGGATGTGGACCAGATCCTCCAAGAAACAGGAATGCTAACCGGAGGCTGCAGACAATGTGATCAATGATCACCAACATACCCGCTTAGAGATGTGGCCTGAAGGAGCAGCGCTCGACCAGCGGTACTGCAAGACCAAATCGTCGGGAGAAGATCCGACAGTTGCAGCAGGAGCACCATGCGCACAGAAATCAGTTCAAGCTGGAAAAGAAGGAGGATAAAACTGCTCTGGCAGAGCTCTGCAACATCGTAAGAAGTAAGCTCATTCCCGCCGTCGGGCTGAGTGGCACAGAAAGAGGGGCATGGAGAGAGCCCGCAAATGCACAGCCTTCGTGGTGAATCCCTTCTGAGTCACCAGGAGAATCCTCGAGCAGAAGCGTAGCTGTTGACTCGCCTGCACTCAAGATGAGGTTGATAAGTACCTCAGCTACAGAGACCAGGACCTCTGACCCTCCAGCACTTTGATAACCCCACCAGAACCCAGTGTGGCAGATCACGGACTTCATTCTGAACTATCTTGAGAGTCACCTCTGGATCCATAACATCTGCATTTACAGGCTGGAGAAAGGAATAATCACACGGGCACTATCTCAGCCTCAGCCGTGAATATGCGAGTTAAGTCCTGATCCCACGTGATGAGGAAGGAAAACAGAAACCGTTCCGTTTCTCCCTGTGAGGAGTCAAAATTCCATCAATCACAGAGAAGCCCGTTAAGCGCGCGGGGAAAGTCTTTAGCAGCACACTCTTCATGAAACCGGTAAAGAGTTGCACACCTGGATTGCTGGACAAGTCAGGGCGGCCAGGAAAGTTTAAAGCCTGGATTTACCAGCATGGCATCCTGCCACGACTCCTCTGGCCACGGCTGGTCCACGATGTCCTCCTAACCACCGCTTTGAGAGGTACATCAGCCACTCTGCGTAGCTGATTGGGTCAGCAGCACAGTACGGGAGATCATGGTTTCCCGAGCCAAAGAGGTGCTGCTGTACAGAGACACCAAAGTCTTCTCGGCTGCATTAGAGGTGAGGACGGTGGGAAATGGAGGGCTCAGGACTGAGGAGCTGAAGTGCAGCTGCAGCACAGAGTGCTGGCGGGGACAGTGACGTCAGGATGTCCAGGGTTTGCTTGTATCCAAAGACCTCAATACGACAAGTCCAGGGAAAGGACAGGAGTCAACTAGTCCAAGAAGAAATCCGAGCAGGGTTGGAGGAAAGATGCATCACCAAGAAGGTGGGGACGCTACAACAACAAGGGACGCGGACTCGATGGGAACACGTGATGGACTGAAAAATCACCTGGTCTGAGTTATGAAAAATGGAGCCATACCATCTTTATCCAGTCAGTCTACAATGTCCTCCCCGGTCTAACCAACCTCTTCTCCTGATAGACACCCCTGCATGACCGCTATGAGTTGGCAGGTGAATGCCGTAGCAGGGGATGGAAGACGCTGCCTCCCCATTGAAGTTTGCTGCTGAGGGTTTGCAGGCCTTAAGTTCCTGGGAATCAGGAACCCGAAAGCCATCAGGAACATCCGCTGAGAAGGAATCTAGATGGCTGTGGATCAAATGGGGATCCAACCCTGGCTGGGTCGTCAGGACAAGTATGATGTTCAAAGACCCGAAACACCTGATGATGATGATGATGATGATGATGATGATGATGATGATGATGATGAAATAAAAACAAAATAAAAGTCCCCTTGCGAAAAAGCAGTCTTAATTTTATTGAATCTGCCAAAAATATATATTTAAAAAAAAAAAACTGTACTTATAGATAATATGATATTAATGACATAAAAGGCCATGAAAGTGTTAAAGACAATGTTCCTTAATACACTTAAGTACTTAAAAAATAATTAAATAAATGTTAAATGAAAGCTTTTACTTTAATTGTGTTAAAACACTAAATCCATTTAATATACATTTAAACTATATTACATTTACATTTATTTGCAATTAACTAATTTTACATTCAGCTCACACTCAAGTATGTTGTTTTAAAGTATATCATTTATGTTATAAGTTCTGACACATTCTCATCTGAATCAGGCTGATGAAGCGTCATTCATTCATTCACTAAAACTGTCATTCGTCATTAAATCAGTCTCTACACGGAAAAAAATGATGTTCTCGCTCAGTATTTCTATCTCACTTTCCAGCTCAAATATCTAAACATTCTTAAATGTATCTTAATTTAAGAAAGTTTAGATATTTGTGCTGGAAATCACGAAGAAAGCCATTATCAGCAGCGTGAAAACTGAAACTCTCTATTGTCCAATCAGCGTCCAGAACCACAACTGTACCTCATAAAAGAGGATTTCACACGCCTTTTTTTTTCTTTGTTTTTGCTTCAAATGTCTTTATAATGTTTTTCATCCCAGAGTTGGTTGGTTTGGTCTTTTTGCTGTTATGGCGAAAGCAGCCGCTCACAAACTGGTTGTAGTCTCACTAACCCTTAACCCTCCGTCTTCACATCCCGCTCTCAAACACTATCAGCCAGTCAAATGTCTGCGCCGACCTCGCTTACTTCCCTAAACCTTCACCGCTCCCGGTCTCAGATCTTCTCTCGAGCTGAGTGCTAATCTGCTCATGTCTCATCATCGCTGACAGAGATTCGCCCGTTTCTCTATTTCACGTCTTCAGTCCTGCTGGGATATTTATAATTCCTTTAACCACTCAAAGCTTTAAGCTCTTGAAACTTGAAATGGATTTCTTTAAAATCTTAATGTGTGAGTGCTGCAGAAACTTTCATGCCCTTATATTGTGTGTTATTCACTACGGTGTGCTCGACAGCTTGAGCTTTTGGATCAATTGTTTTTACCCATGCAGATGGAGACGTCTTTAAGTTTGTCGGTCGGTCTTATGGTTACTGTATCCGAATCCACTCGAGTTCTGGGACTGGATGTGCTGCACCTTACCTCTCACGGACCTGACCGCTTTCTCGACTACTACGTCTTAATCATTCAGTTGGAAGCTGAGATTTGTGTGATGAGCGTCGTGGATCCTCACCTCCCTGCTCACAGAGCTGCTGAGCCAGAGCGTCCTTGAAGATGATCTGTCCTCGGTGCGTCGCTGTGGCCCTGAGGACAACACACCCAGAGAAAGAGAGAAATATTAGGAGACGAGAGCTATAACCCCAAACATGATGAAGTGCTTCGGCTGGAAGTGGATTAAAGTTCTGAAATCGGGCCGTAGGTCTTCATGTCAGAGACAGCGATCAGAGGTCAAGAGGTCAGGAAGAGGACGAGGCTGTCGGAGCGTCTTTACACTGCAGTGCAGTGCCAAACACACACAAGGAAGATGATTTATACATATGCGTCAAACCGACAGCGCTTACCGTGTGGCTACGGCACGTCTGCGAGAGCTTCACATTACAGCCATTGTTCCTCATCACATATTTTAGTAATGATCATAAATGAGGGACCATTCAAAAGCTTGAAATTTGTCCTGTGAAAACCGCAGTTATCATGGCTCAAATTTGGGGATTCAAAATTTGAAACACTACTTGGTTAGACCTACGACTTTGAGAGTACCAAATTAAGTTGCAAAATACATATTTTGTATAAATAAAAACTGTTTGAGCTCACTGCATTTGCTTTGCTCAAACTTTTACAACTTTTTAACACTTTCACATTCACTCAGGGTTAGCAATAATCAATGATCTGCTGAGACCAACTGTTGGTCTGTATTTCGAAGTGGTCGTGAACTGTGATTAAAAAGTTCCCCGTCAGTTCAGTTTTGACTCCTCGTGGAACTGTTGTGTGTATCGATTGACATCATTTACCATCGGCTGCATTCGTCACGGCTGTCTCCTGAAAGAACTGTGGTTTGTTATTCATTGCCGTGTGATGTGCTAAAAATGACAATAAAGGTGACTTTGAATGACTGTAATGGAGCCTGACTGCTGGAGGCTTCTGGAGAGAATCCTGTGGGTAAACATTTAAATTTATGATACCATTTTTTTTTTTTTTTAAATCTCCCTGTACTACCACACACACACACACACACACACGTTGTGTTTTCATGTTTTATGAGGACTTTCCATAGGCGAAATGGTTTTTATTCTGTACAAACGGTACATTCTGCCCCACCCACCCCTAAACCTACCCATCACGCCATTTTACATGTTCAAAAAAGATCATTCTGTATGATTTATAAGCTTGTTTCCTCATGGGGATCAACAAAATGTACCTGTGGGGACATTTGGTCCCCGTAACGTAGGGAATACCCACACACACACACACACACACACACTTATCTCTGTTTAATTACGTGTGACGTGATGTATGTTTTTGAAGAATGTATTTTCAGATGGCGTAAGCGTGGCTTTGACTGGGTGACAATCATTTGATATCATAATCCTCTAATTGAACTCAGCTCTGTTGACGAGAGATTTTACAGTTCAAACAAAACGCTTCCTTGAGCAAAGTGTGTGAAATCAGTGTTAAAAGCACAGGCACAGAAACACAAAGAGAGACACGCTAGAGGACCTCATTTCATTCATCGTACTTCATTCTTGTTTGAAGAAATGCAATTTTTCTAAAGTTCCCATCCACCTCATTTCTTTTTCAGAATAAAGACCCAGAAGGGAAGTCCCTCCCATTTCCGCTTGTCATCGATCTTGATTGTCTTTCCTTGCATTAAGCATTAATAAACGACATCTAGTTAGAGCAGGATCTTGAGCGGAGCGCGTGTCGCTCAGGGCTTCAACATCTCTGTGATGAAGAGCAGCAGCTCTCACAGCTCAATCCTGCGACCCGCTGTTTTCTCCGAGATGGAGGTTTTGTGCTGCTTTCCTCTGCTTTTACACACATGAATAGCGGTTTGTTTTCAGGTCAAAGAGCTGCAAAGGTCGAGGTGTAGCTGCATTCACCGCCGACTCTCACAGAACCTTACTTTACAGAAGCCTTGTGATTCGACTCGGATCCAATCTCAATTCAGGTTCAATTCAATATCGATCCATGCGGTGAATAACAGGAGCAGTACGTGTCCGTTTTTCTCAAGGGATAAAATCTCTCTCCTCTAAGGATGCAAACTATACATTCAGTCGCTACATAAACATTACATTCGTGGTTTGTTATCACAGCTTTTAACAGAATCAACTTAACAAAATATTTTGGGTTTCTGTTTATTAAATTAATCTCTTTCTTCATTTATCAATGAACTCAAAATTTGAAGGCAACTACTTTGTTGGTCACATTTTAATATTAAGGGATAAAATGAACAACTTCTATTAGTATACAAAGCTTTAAATGGCACATAATAATAAACATAATTAACTCCAATTTGCTGTTGAAATATAAATATTAAAACGAGGCTCTCAACTTGTTTTCATGGCAGATTTATGAAATATTGCACAGGTAAAGTAAAAATATTTTATGCAATTGAGTGCATATATTAATCCAAATGTTACTTTGAGTTGACGGTCTTTTCTGAGGTAAATTACGCGACATTATTATTCTCAAGCTGTCTTTTATTGCTGTTTTTCCACGGTTGAGACACTGATTGATGGATCACATGATTCATTTCATTGGTTCTTCTGAATCTTTCAACATTCCTTCGAATGTTCATGTTTATTTGCTGCTGTAACTTGTAGTAAAGAGGAAGAGGTGATGAGTTCAACACATCAAACACACAAAAACACATCATAAAATGGACAGAATTTGAAAGCTGAGACTTTGTTTGCCATCAAAAGTCTCAAAACACAAAGATTATTGTGATTATTGGCACAGCACAGACGAAGAGATCGATCATCACAATGAGAATCACTCGAAATCAAGGAATCTATATTTTCAATCAAAGAACACTCAAAATGCACGAATGAAAGGAAGAGACTTCAACAGTAAAAGACACACACACTTACAAATCTACATTCTTATCAAGTGCTTCCAGAAACAATATCAATACTAGCACGAACTCTTGCTTTAATAAAGAACGCAAATGTTTGAGGACAGTTGTTTCAGATTCAGTCCGACACCGAAAGCATTTATGGTTGTGAGGCATTTATGCGTCTGGTCTCATGAATAACCAAACAACATCTCATGAATAAATAACAAACTGCAAAAGGGGGAGATGAAGGATGCTGAAGGAAAAAAAAACAAAACAACAAAACCACATTCATCTTTCAGGGCTCGGTAAAGACAAATTTGGAAATGGGATTTATGAATAAAACATGGAGCATAATGAAGAGCAGGAGGTTACGTCGGAGTACGGCACTTCAATATTTATGAAACGAGTCCCAGACGGCTTGTTCGCTAATATGGCAACATTAGAGAAAAACATGCAGTAATGTGCTTCATTTAATATGTCGAATGCTCTTACTCACACTGATCTGGTGTCAAGGAGGATTAAAACACGGTCAGTTATTTTCAGGCGTTCCTGTTTGGTCTGACATCACACACTCACACGGACGACAGACGCACGGAAGAGGCTTCAGAGGTGTGTTCACGATCTCAGGTGGACATCATTTCCATCGGCGACCGTTCAAACACCTGCCGACTTTGGTGCTCCACTCATCTACACGCCTGACAACCAACTTCACTTTGAGTAAATCACTGAAGTGACTCAAGGACGTCTGGGACATCTGATGTGGTAGTTTGCTGCAAAAGTGATCTTCAAAGGCAAAGTGCAGAAACTCACTGGAGAATCAGTATGTGTGTCTCTCCCAGATGGTTTATCATGGAGGACATCATGTCTCAGGGAAGGAGTAGGTGTAGAGAAAGAGACACGCTTCAGAATCACAACCGTAGGGGTCAGAAACTGTCCTGTGAGTCCAGACAAAACCTGCGTTACTGTTTATTCCCACGGGACGAAAAAGGCGGGAGTTCGTCTCTACATCGGTGTCTCTGAACTCCTGAAACGCCTCCACCTTGAGTTTTCCTCACAATGTTCCTCATTTAAATAATTCATGCGCAGAATAAAGGGGCGGGGCCTGCTTGAGTTAGTCAGTAGAGTGTTGAAACTGCCGGTTATGGTGAGGGGCGGGGCATTTCCCAAACACCAATCACAACACACCGCTCCAGCCGACCAATCAGAGCACAGTGTGCTTTTCAGAAGGAGGGGCTTCATAGAGACAGGAAGTAAACAGAGCGTTACTGACAGACTGGGAAGAGAGGAGCTGCACAATGAGGAACATGAGGAGAACAATCAACCTGCTCTAGTAGAAAAGGTCTTAATGGCGTCAGCAGCCGTCACATTCAGCACTGGAGCTTCAGTGTTTATTAAGCATCACCTCCTTTAAACTTTACATCACATCATTTTTATGCATATGGAAGACACTTAAAGTAACTTACACTGAATTCATGTTTTATATTTCATCAGTTCACACATTCTCTGGATGCTGAAATCATGATCTGGTCATTATGAGTGTCGTGCTCTAAAATTACTGATCTGACCGCACTGACTGAGCTGGACGATGACATCACTGCTTTCTCCAGTGCTGCTGGACAAGAAGAACAGCTACACCATCCAAACGCCCTCTGACCTCACACACTCTCACACACACACACACACACACACACACACACACACTCACACACACACACACACACACACACTCATCTCACACACACACACACACTCACACACACACACACACTCATCTCACACACACACACACATCTTCCACACACTTCTCACACACACACACACACACACACACACACACACACTCACACACACACACACACACTCTCACACACACACACTCACACACACACACACACACACACACACTCACACACACACACACTCATCTCACACACACACACACACACACACTCACACACACACACACACACACTCATCTCACACACACACACACATCTTCCACACACTTCTCACACACACACACACACACACACTCACACACACACACACACACACTCATCTCACACACACACACACACTCACACACACACACACACACACTCATCTCACACACACACACACATCTTCCACACACTTCTCACACACACACACACACACACACACACTCACACACACACACACACACTCTCACACACACACACTCACACACACACACACACACACACACACTCACACACACACACTCATCTCACACACACACACACATCTCACACACACACACACACACACACACACACACACTCATCTCACACACACACACACATCTCACACACACACACTCACACACTCACCTACACACACACACACACACTCACACACACACTCACACACTCACACACACACACACACACACACTCTCACACACACACACACACACAAACTCATCTCACACACACACACACATCTCACACACACACACACTCACACACTCACACTCACACACACACTCACATCTCACACACACACACACTCACACTCACACACACACTCACACACACACACACACTCACACACACACACACATCTCACACACACACACACACACTCTCTCACACACACACACACACATCTCACACACTCACACACACACACATCTCACACACTCACACACACACTCACACACACACTCACACACACACACACACACACATCTCACACACACACACACACATCTCACACACTCACACACTCACACACACACACACACACACACACGACTCGTACATACGTGGAACATCTGCTGCTGAAAGCCCTCAGCATCGCTCTGCTCTCTAATCGTGATTAATAACGGAATTAAAGCCAGTGTCGCGGCTGTTACACGCGCTCATTTCGCACATTTGGATTTAGCCTTTAAAATAATAGTTTAATTGGCTGATTGATTTCCTTTGTCGGGCTCCAGCTGCGACGGCTGACGAGTAATCAATCAGCAAGAGGGAAAACAATATTTAGCCTCCTTTCCTCTCCTCTTATCTTATTTTGTCTGAGAGACGTGAGAATCCGAGCGCCTGCGCTGATCAAATTACCATGTGTTGTCAAATGAATAGAGGGCGAGGAAGCGTTTGTTGTCGTGAGGAAGCGCTCCCTCGGCGCATGCTAATTTAATGAGCATTTAGAAGAGGCTTCCAGGGAGTTGTTGGCAAATTACCTGCTCATTATACCGGGTCATTGGAAGTCGTTTAAGTAAAGGTGAAAATGAAATGACCTTGACAACAGTTAAGAGCTGATTACAAACAAGAACATTAAGGCGGTCTGACTTCATCTGCTGTCTGAGTGACTGCTGAGTGTCTGTACAGCTGAAATAATGCTTCATACTATAAAGTGTTGGTTCACCCATGAATGAAAACTCATGAGTTCCTCATGTGGTTCCACTCCTCCGTTCATCTTCAGAACACAGATGAAGATGTTCTTGATGAGGTTTATGACTCCATAGATCAATATAATCCACACTTTCAAGCTCCAGAAAGGAAGTAAAGACGTGGTGAAAACAGTCGACGTGACGCAGTGGATCAAGAGACCTCAATACTTTCTGTGCGCAGAAACAACCTCTTTATTCAACGATCTCTTCGGAGTCACTCTCGTGGGCAGTCGACACGTCCGTGTTTACATCCGAACACAGGATTTCATCAGAAATATCTTCATTTGTGTTCTGAAGATGAACGAAGGTCTTTTTGACTGAATTAACCCTTTCAGCACAAACTCAATGTGATGTTTTCTGACACTTAATTTCATGTTAATTGCGATTCAATGAAAATGTATTCTAGTTTGAAATCATACACATGCGTTTTAGACTCACTATGTTGCACATCATTTATATGATTTATCTTATATGTAATTTTATCTTTATATGTAATTTCATAGTTACTTCTACTGTCTTTGATTAAAGTTACTGCTGAATGTACTGACAAGCATTTATGATAAACGAAAATACATTTTAATGTGATTTCTATTG
>CM074278.1:358065-568065 GCA_037194245.1 Opsariichthys bidens | reverse complement strand
GTTTGGTCATCTATCAAGTGTCAGTTCGAGGAAAGAGTCCCTGACATGTAGTTTCCACTCACACGGTAGTGTCTCATCATCCATCTTAACAGCAGGGTATGAATATTTATGAATCAAACATACAGTATGTGAATGGGCGGGTTAGTGAGAATCACTGTGAGAAACACACATGATGAAGAGCACTTATGTTAAATCGTTGATATGGAGTTGCATTATATGGAATCACTGGCCAAAAGTCACTTTGTTCCCCTGAGAAACTGACCTGAGGTCAGAAACTGGAGGTCCAGAAGCTTCTCAATCACTTGGCAACCCTCCCCTGCGTTTCCATTGGTCCATTTCATAATCTGCCAATCATTCTATGCTGCCATTGTCATGGCGATGACAGAAGTGCTCTTTGTGTTGCCAGGAAGAAGCTGTGTGCCCGACTCTGAGACGCAGGAGCCCGGGGCCGCGGGAGGGAGGAGGGCCGACACAATACACACACCATTACTGGCCAGAAGACAATTCGACCACCTGGGAGATCTGTGTGTGTGTGTCCATAATCACTGATCATATTCATTCGCTGCAGCATACATGACTGCTGATGCCCTTCACACTGCAGTTGTTTTGCTACTTTCTGAATGTTGGACTGTGGAGCGGTTTGAAGGATTTGGATCGGCACCAGACGCCCAGTGAGCAGCGATACTATAGAAATCCAGCCGTCCCAAACCACTGAAGCTTTCTGTGAAAGTCTCGTTGGCAGCAGCTCCAAAAAAAGCCTTTAATCTGCAACACTGAACGTTTCACTTCTCTGAACCTCGTAGCCTCTGAAGCGTCACTGAGTTTCATCACTGTTATCATTATGAATACACACAAACACAGAGGTGACCCCTGACCCCCGACCCCCGACCTGAGCCGGTGCTGGGTCCATCGTGATTTGTCTCTGCTGCAGAAATGATGCTGTGAAGCGCGTGGATCAATAGTTCATTATGCGACGATTAATTCGGGTCATCTAATGTCTCGTAAAGGTTCTTTATCGGTGTCGATGATTTCATGCAACCGTTCCATTCCGCAAAAGCTTCTTTATGTAGTGAAATATTTTTAGATTTTTAAAAGGTTCTTCAAACTAATCATAAAAACTCAGAGGCTCAGATTCAAGTCTTCTCTCATCATGTGATGCCAAAGTGGCTTTTAGAGATCTGTGACGATCCTTCAGTGTTCGTCGTGACTTTATTTCCACAGTCCGACTGCAGTGATGGATCGTTTTCATCATATTTTACATGTTTTGCCAACAACATTTTTACTCTGACGGAAATTAGATAACTAAATAAAAATCAGTTTTTGATGACAAAAACTACAATCAAAATCTAATGATTCTTTCATCAACGAATAAGAGTGAATTTAGTCGACTAAAACTAGAACAGTTCGGATGAATAAAATATGACTAAACGAAACGGCATTTGAGTCATAAAACTATGACTAAAATTTTCAGATAAAATTAGGCTATTTACACTGAGTTCAAAATATAGTGATATTCTATTTGCACTACATTAAAGTAGCCTTTCTTTGCAAATAATTGTTAGAGCCTATAATTAGCGGCAGATGCTATTTTCTCCTCAGTATTGGACATTAACAGGATGGAATAATAACAGTGTAATGATTATATTTATTAGAATTATTAAACGGATGCCGCCTTATTGGGAGAATAAAGCCCTTCTACTCCTAACTCTACCCGATAAATACTTCATTATTAAACACTCGTTAGGCACCTTATATTGACTTTTAAACTATGTTCTTGATTTTTATTGAAAATAAATGCCTTTTTCGATCTGATATGTGAAAGAGGGAGTTCGGCAAGAGGCGCATTCGAACTCAGGTTGAATGTGTGAAAAGTTGTTTCCGCGCACCACACTCCCTACGGCCTACACCACTGCACACACACACACACACTCACTGCACACACACTGCACACACACACTGCATGCACACACACTCACACACATACACACACACACACTCACTGCACACACACTGCACACACACTGCACGCACACACACTCACACACTGCACACACTCACACACACACACTCACACACACACACTGCACACACTGCACACACACTCACTGCACACACACTGCACACACACACTGCATGCACACACACTCACACACATACACACACACACACTCACACACACTCACTGCACACACACTGCACACACTGCACACACTCACACACACACTCACACATACCCACACACACACACTGCACACACACTCACACACACACACTGCACACACACTGCACACACACACTGCATGCACACACACTCACACACATACACACACACACACTCACACACACTCACTGCACACACACTGCACACACTGCACACACTCACACACACACTCACACATACCCACACACACACACTGCACACACACTCACACACACACACTGCACACACACTGCACACACACATGCGCGCACACACACACACACACACACACACACTGCGCACACACACACTGCATGCACACACACTGCGCACACACACACACTCGTGTGGTCCGATCAAACATTAATGGGCGGAGTTCAAGTAAACAGACTTTGCCAACAAGACTTTGTCAAAAACTAACACTGCTAACTACAAGTAAGAGTGCAACTACATGCCAACTATCAGTCATTAGAGGTTTAGTAGACTATTAGTTTAGGGTTTGTAGAATAAGTTGTAGTTGCAAAGTTACAGATATTAAGCGGACAGTCTACTAATACTCTAATGAGAGCCAGTTGACATGTTACTTGTAGTCAGCAGAATGTCTGAAGCAGACCATCGCATCATTTTCTCTCTTCATTAAAGATCTTTCAAATGGCTGGACACAGTACTATCTCAGTTCTTCTTATTCGTCTTTTATTTTCACCTCTCATCTCTCTTTCATTCTCTCAGCTCCTCTTCCTTCTCTCTCCATCCTCTTTGTCTCATGTCCCTTCAGAAACTGCATCCTCTTCTTTACGAGATTCCGTTCCCTCATATGCCGCTCAGACGGATCTTGCACTGCCGTTTCAGGAATAAAGTTGAGATGAAAGACAGACGCAATGTCAAAAGTCTCCAGCGTGCCGGAGGGCCTGTTCCTGCACTGACGCAGCTGAAGCTCTTGTTCACGGGCTCTCCTGGGAGGCATTAGCACTAATTTGAAGTTTAATTTGACGTGACTCCTCGGCTAATCGCGCGAGCTTGAAATTAATTAATCTGACTTGACTTGTGCTAATTTGCGACGGCCACAGCGCGGCGTTCCCTTCGGTGGCCGCAAACAAACACGAGGCGGCCAGGCTGGCGGAGACGTCCGAGGAGACGCAGAGCGGCGGAGACAGGTGGGACGCGGGCAGCCCTCGGAGAACGGCTGGCATCTCGACACACATGCCCTCCGCACATGACAGCTTCATGCCAACGGCCGCCACTTTATAATTAACAAATCAGGACGATGTTGCCAATAAGTGAAAAGCGTCCTTTTTCCAACAACATTTGGGTCAGTAGAGCCCGCATGGACGCCTTACATAAACCGGAGGACACGAATACAAAGGATGGGCTTTTAGAAGGAGAAATTTAAGGGCGGTTTTGCTTTCAACGGAGCCTTTTAAAGCTCTCGGAGAGTGCACCTCATCTCTCCTCTCCATTAGAAGCCGTTTTCAAGGGCTCATCCTCAGAGAACCTTTAAAAATTGATCAGAAAGTGCATCCAAGAAAACAGGTCTTCATGACAATGAAAAATCACAAGAAAAGCGGAAGAGAGAGAACAAAACTTGAACTGGAGCTGAATGTAGAGCTCGTTTGATCATCGATGACCTTCACAGTTATTGAACTGAACTGAATCAACACTGAATAATGACACTGCTGTCTTCTGAATCGGTCTCATATTTGATTAAGTTTGGATTGTTGATTCTGTACCGTAGAAGCACTACAGGAATAAAGCTTGACTTGATTTGACCGTGTCAATATTGACCGACAGGCTCGTCTCAATCTGTAGATTAGGGATCACCTGAATAATGTCTCAGTCACTCAATCCTTCTCTCGCTCCCCAGAAAATCCCACAATACACTGCAAAAACCATGTCAAAATTCTTCTCAGACTATTAGCAAGAATTTCAAAAACAAGATGTTATTGATATGACTGTGACACTCACAGATACAGATACCGTTGAACAGCAAAAATGAATCAATATCCACAGTTGTTCAGCATTAACTGCTTTCATTGAGCTCAGAACCTTTAATTCATCAATTTTTCTCACTCACATGGATTGAACCGAGGGGACAGAACGAGCGGAGTCTGTCCCTCACAGCCTCTCGGTGAGATCCACAGCCGACTAAAGAATCTAAAAATAACTGCACTTACACAAGAAACACTGATATAAAAATCTGGCTGAAACCGCGAAAGATTTTCACCGTGAAAGGTGATCATTGACTAAAAACAGATGCATTTGCATGAGAACACACCACAGCTGGTTTTCCATCATACACATGAACTTTATAAACCCGAAAAAATATTCAGAAACTTGCAAAAATATGGGAGGGTCCTCCACATTCACAACAACTCTGAATAGAGGCAACATCACATCAGATATGAATCACACAGCTTGTTCTGTTGTGTTTGATAGTGACTTCTTTAACTCCAACACTTGTGTTACAGCATTTGACTCGCCGCCAGCAGTTTGATTGACAGGCGATCTGACCAATCATAATCCTCCATTTTGTGGGTCAAAGCGGTCAGGGGAGTCAGTAGATGAACGTCGGTGAACTTGAATCACGTCTTGAAACAACATTCCTTCTGATGTTCATTCATGTTTATTTGATGCTATAAATGAACTAGTGTGAAGAGACGATCGAGCGACACATTAAACACACACTAGACGCTATTTACTCATTCAACTGCTTTAAAACATTACACTATTTTAAATATGAAACGTTGTCAGTGTCTCTTTGCTCCAGGAGGTATTTTTCACCGCGTGAGAACATGATGTGTGGCGTGAGAGCGCATGGCAACAGTAACTAAAGGGGGCGGGGCTTTGCGAACGGTCAGTGACAGTATGTGTCAGATACACTAACGGACAGTATTACAGTAGAGACCGAAAGTGACTAGTTTTTAATGACCCTACAAGTTCAATTAAACCATCAAAATATAAGGGAAATATTTTTTATATTTAAACATTCTAAATATGAGGGAAGAATAAAACATTGAACTTATTTAAGATGTTTATCTGACAAAATTATATGTCAAAAAAGGCAAACTACAGCAACAGGTTTTATTTTACTATGCAAAAAAATGCCCAGAAAAACAAAAAGTTATGATCAATTATTAATATTTGTTTGGTTCTCTCTTTGCATGTGTTCATAATTTATGAAAAATAAATATTTAATAATAATTATTATTATAAAGATAGATATTGACTCCAAGCAAACGATATCCAATATACAATATGTCTATAAAATCTTTAACACATTTATATTTGAATAAACGGTGAAGATGTCAGTTTTCCCAGGCCGGACTGCACTTTTGCCCACTACTGTATCTGTGTTTTACAGCGCTGTTACTGAGATGCATGTGTAAAATGTTCACCAGTGGGTGAGCAGTGGAGTGTGTGAGTGTGTGTGTGTGTGTAGCTGTCAGAAGAGTCAAAGAGCAGACTGATCACAGAGCTGCTGAGCTTTTGAAGTCTCTCAGGGACTGACAGCTCTTCAACCCCATGAGAGAACTAACACACACACACACACACACACACACACACACACACAATGTGAACCAAGAATGATGGCATAAAGCAGCATGCAAATGAAAGCAGAGCGAGAGAGTAAATACAGGAAACGGCACAAACACACACTCTGTTTTACTCCATTTTTTCTCCTTCATTTAATCCGCTCTATTAATACTTTTTTTCTCATTCTTTTGTTTCTTTTCACTGGATCTGATTTTCATCCTTTCATAACAGAAGGTGATTGGCTCGTTCATGATAATGACATTGAAATTACAGCCAAAAAAGCTGCAGTGTCTGAAACTTAAAGAGGAACTGTTATGATTACAAATGCATGAAGTTCCTCCAGCAGGAGATCTTCTCTGGTTCTGAACTCCTGAAACGCCTCCATCTTGAGTTTTCCTCACAATGTTCCTCATTTAAATAATTCATGCGCAGAATAAAGGGGCGGGGCCTGCTTGAGTTAGTCAGTAGCGTGTTGAAACTGGCGGTTATGGTGAGGGGCGGGACATTTCCCAAACACCAATCACAACACACCGCTCCAGCCGACCAATCAGAGCACATTGTGCTTTTCAGAAGGAGGGTATATATATATATTTATTTAGGGAAAAATATTTTTGATTAATATTAGATCAAATTGGGATACAGCACAACACATTCTGAAACCATTAACAACATACTATCATTTGTCTCAAAAAAAAAGCATAACTTACATTTCTTTTGAGAATTATAAAGAAAAAACAGTGACACCAGGTTAGATTCTCCTGTTCTTGATGATTTCATGAGTCCACCTGATCGATATTCAAGTTCCAACCTCATCATACGTCACATCAAATGTCATCAATGACATAATCAACAAATGACATGTAAATGTAAAACTGAGCAAAAGTAGGAGCACACGAACATCTGTTCATCAAACCGCTCTGACTTCTGTAATGAGCTTCATTTGCATAGAAAGGAGGCGTATTTGCATGGAAACGAATGTCAATGATGTCATTTACATACTGAAGAGCAGATTGGCTCGTTGGTTTTGATTCACTCATTCGGTGGACAGACTTAGTGGCGTAATGTAGGGAACAGTCAATGAGGCGATTTAGATACAGTTCAGAAAAACAGCAGGGAGAGTAAATAATGACTTCATTTCCCCCAATAACAGGGAGGATATTATCACTGGAGGATTTGAGCTCAGCTTATCTCAGATAAACACTGCTGTGTGTATAATATTTTGATGGTCCAAAATGTAAAAACCAAAATTCCCTCCAGACGTCACTTTTGTCCTCGGCTGTCTCGATTAATGAAGCGCCGTCAGTTCAGTGAGTTGGTACAGCTGCGTGAAGTCGAGATATTAGTGTGTGTATGCCGAACCACAGCCTCTGTGATGCAGGATCTGCTCTGGCTTTCCCAATCGTAGTGGAACTGGATTCATTAGAACATTATGGAAACGCCAAAGCGGAGTTAAATGAACACATTCTCTTTTGAGATGAATGAAATTTGGTATAAAAACTGCATTCAGTTCATTGATTTGATGCTACAGTCACCTGGATAAACACCTACTACTGTTAATGTTTGGCTTATGAATATTAATAGATTACGTGGGCAGATGTTCCAGGAAGGTTACCTAACAACGTCACATAATTAATATTCATGAGTTCATGACATGATTTCATAACCAGCCCTCCGCTTTAAAACTCGTTCTGAATGCCGGGTGTTTTAATGTGCTGTTCTCCGTAAAAGAAGAGTTCGCATTATGAAAAGCCAAGAAAGGAAATAAAACACTGAGGAAGGTCTTTTAATTCCATCAGTTGCAAATAATCATCAGCCCATAACAAGATCCTGCAAGCATGTTTAAGCAATAAAATACTGTATGAAATGTATGGGTTTGTTTTCTGCACTGTATCTGAAGCGGCTGAAGGTCCTTGTTCACCCGCTCTAACCTCTCTCTTACCCAACAGACCCAGATATGAGAATATAAAAGCCGATGTCATGTCCACATTACACAAGCTCTCTTACAGACACGGCTGAGAATATCGGTCCTACATGAATTCTCAGGAACATTGAGCTCTCAAACAGTTCTCCCGTCCATTAAGCTGTCCTCCTGCCGTGGATTCTGCACTTATCTAACAGATAATAACACTCAAGTGGACTCAACCCTAGTTATGAGCATTCATTGATAGAATGTGACTTTTTTCGGTTAATCTGATCTTTCACATGTTAAATGCGCCCATTGAAGACTTACCGAAGCCGAAGGCTGGAGACGCGGGGATGGGAGACGACTGGACGGTGGTGGAGGTATAGAGACCGGTGACCAGCAGTCCATCGAAGTAGGTACTGGTCGAAATCGTCACTGCAGAGACACCGAGAGGAGAGACAAGTGTGAGAATTCACTGTTCAGTCCGATCCGACCACAAAACACTCACGAGAAAATGAAGCACCACGATTATCACAACCCCAGCCAACAGGGAATGTTCTGGCACGGTTTCCTTAAAGTGACGATCCAGGAAAGTTAATAGAACATTCTTTCAAAGTTCATATTCAATAATGTTCTCCAAACAGCACAAAAAATGATTCATACATCATTCACCGATTTTAAATGTTAGTTGTTTTTTTTCAAAGGAAACGTTCCCATAACGTTTGAAGAATGATAAAAATGGATTTCCATTAACGCTCACATGACCATGAAAAAACATTTAAATAACTGGATGTTTTAAAAATTCAGAAATTACATTTTAATAACTTGAAATGAGTGATTTAAGAATATTTTGTTAGCTGCGATGATGTTAATTGTGAGTGGCACAGTTTTCACATCTAAAAGATCAAACACAAAACAAGAGCACTGGATGATTTTTGGACAGATTCAAACACAGACAAAGTGATGCTGTACGAGCATCAACCAATGAAACATTTGAGCTTCAAGATGCTGTCATACCAAATCACCAACAGGAGAAAAATCTGAATCTGAAAATGATTGTTCTTTTGGGGAGAAAAAAAATGTGCATTTTGTCTGTGGAGGAAAAAGAAGTTGCCGCTGCGCTGAAAAATCCACGAATAAACCAAGAAAATTCTCCTAAACTATGTAGTTTAGAAGAACAGCAGATGACGCTTCGGAGCATCTCTGTTTTCTGTCAGGTCCTACAGACAAAGAATGCAGGACGCCACATGAGAGAAAGAGATGTCTCAATTACACCATGATCGACTCATTAATGTGTCGATGCCACATGCCACCTATCATGCTCACAAATGGTCTACAAAACGACACAAAAAACATCAAATGGAATGGAAGATGAATTTACATTGGTTCTAAAGAAGTCCACCATTCACCCATTCAGCCCGTCAAGCGTGGATGGATGTGTGATCACCGCGCAGCACACACACACACATCCACAGTAAATGCATTACTCTGTGTGTGTTTCTCATGGCTTTGTACAAACAGAGGGGCGAGACAAAATCATTGTCTGTAGTAATCAACAAGACGGCACAGATGTGGTCCAGAGACGCTGCATCGAAAATAACCCCGAATCTTCCTTGAGCCGCTCAGAGAGAGCAGATGTGAGTCCAGGCGGCGGCGGGGGCGAACGAACCAACGCAACACCTCACAGCACAGACGGCGGCTGTCAAAGAGCCACGTTAGCATGGTGAAGATGTCACCAAACACTGTGAGAAAACGCCTCTTAACTCTTTCCCCGCCAGCATTTTATTTGGAAGCTGCAAGCATTTTTTGATCATATTCACAAAACATTCATGGCCTCCAGAATATTTTCTTGTAAACGGTCAATATATCAGAAGAAAGAGTCTTTGCATTTAAGCAACAACAAAAACATTAATTCTAGCTTATTCATGCATTCTTTTTAATCAACACTTGAATGTAGGTTAGTGTCATTTTGAACAAAAAGCTGAGAAAATCATATTTTTGTCAAAGATGGATGGCATTCAGAGCGATGATCAAACACAGATGAGGCAGATCGAGTCCATCAACACCTCAAAGCTTCACAGTCGTTTCCTCTTCATGGGTTCAACATTTCATTCAGTAACGTGAGGCAGTTTTGATTTATATGCGGTTTTAATATTTGATGATTGTGTTATTTTACATGAACGTCAGCAATGCTTCTATTGCTTTTTTCTGCTGCTTCTTCACCAGTGTTTCGATCTGGAGAATCTGCACTCTTTCAGAGCATGTGTGAAAGCATATAACGGTAAAAACATGAATAGCCATAAAATTCTGTCAATGGCAGGACAAGAGTTAAAAAAAAAGATTGACAGAGAACATGGGACAAAGAACTCCTAATCATGATGAGTCTAGAATGTGTGTGTGTTTGACTCCAACCCCTGACCAGAGTCCAATGATGGCTCCAGCCCCTGACCAGAGTCCAGTGATGACTCCAGCCCCTGACCAGAGTCCAGTGATGACTCCAACCCCTGACCAGAGTCCAATGATGGCTCCAGCCCCTGACCAGAGTCCAGTGATGACTCCAGCCCCTGACCAGAGTCCAGTGATGACTCCAGCCCCTGACCAGAGTCCAGTGATGACTCCAGCCCCTGACCAGAGTCCAGTGATGACTCCAGCCCCTGACCAGAGTCCAGTGATGACTCCAACCCCTGACCAGAGTCCAGTGATGACTCCAGCCCCTGACCAGAGTCCAGTGATGGCTCCAGCCCCTGATCAGAGTCCAGTGATGACTCCAGCCCCTGACCAGAGTCCAGTGATGACTCCAGCCCCTGACCAGAGTCCAGTGATGACTCCAGCCCCTGATCAGAGTCCAGTGATGACTCCAGCCCCTGACCAGAGTCCAGTGATGACTCAAGCCCCTGACCAGAGTCCAGTGATGACTCAAGCCCTGGACCAGAGTCCAGTGATGACTCCAGCCCCTGACCAGAGTCCAGTGATGACTCAAGCCCCTGACCAGAGTCCAGTGATGACTCCAGCCCCTGACCAGAGTCCAGTGATGACTCCAACCCTGACCAGAATCCAGTGATGACTCCAACCCCTGACCAGAGTCCAGTGATGACTCCAACCCTGACCAGAGTCCAGTGATGACTCCAGCCCCTGATCAGAGTCCAGTGATGACTCCAGCCCCTGACCAGAGTCCAGTGATGGCTCAAGCCCCTGAACAGAGTCCAGTGATGACTCCAACCCCTGATCAGAGTCCAGTGATGACTCCAGCCCCTGACCAGAGTCCAGTGATGACTCAAGCCCCGGACCAGAGTCCAGTGATGACTCCAACCCATGACCAGAGTCCAGTGATGACTCCAACCCTGACCAGAGTCCAGTGATGACTCCAGCCCCTGACCAGAGTCCAGTGATGACTCCAACCCTGACCAGAGTCCAGTGATGACTCCAGCCCCTGACCAGAGTCCAGTGATGACTCCAGCCCCTGACCAGAGTCCAGTGATGACTCCAACCCCTGACCAGAGTCCAGTGATGACTCCAACCCCTGACCAGAGTCCAGTGATGACTCCAACCCCTGACCAGAGTCCAGTGATGACTCCAGCCCCTGATCAGAGTCCAGTGATGGCTCCAGCCCCTGATCAGAGTCCAGCGATGACTCCAGCCCCTGATCAGGGTCCAGTGATGACTCCAGCCCCTGACCAGAGTCCAGTGATGACTCCAGCCCCTGACCAGAGTCCAGTGATGACTCCAACCCCTGACCAGAGTCCAGTGATGACTCCAGCCCCTGATCAGAGTCCAGTGATGACTCCAGCCCCTGATCAGAGTCCAGTGATGACTCCAACCCCTGATCAAAGTCCAGTGATGACTCCAGCCCCTGATCAGAGTCCAGTGATGACTCCAGCCCCTGACCAGAGTCCAGTGATGACTCCAGCCCCTGACCAGAGTCCAGTGATGACTCCAGCCCCTGATCAGAGTCCAGTGATGACTCCAGCCCCTGATCAGAGTCCAGTGATGGCTCCAGCCCCTGATCAGAGTCCAGCGATGACTCCAGCCCCTGATCAGGGTCCAGTGATGACTCCAGCCCCTGACCAGAGTCCAGTGATGACTCCAACCCTGACCAGAGTCCAGTGATGACTCCAGCCCCTGACCAGAGTCCAGTGATGACTCCAGCCCCTGACCAGAGTCCAGTGATGACTCCAACCCCTGACCAGAGTCCAGTGATGACTCCAACCCCTGACCAGAGTCCAGTGATGACTCCAGCCCCTGATCAGAGTCCAGTGATGGCTCCAGCCCCTGATCAGAGTCCAGCGATGACTCCAGCCCCTGATCAGGGTCCAGTGATGACTCCAGCCCCTGACCAGAGTCCAGTGATGACTCCAGCCCCTGACCAGAGTCCAGTGATGACTCCAACCCCTGACCAGAGTCCAGTGATGACTCCAGCCCCTGATCAGAGTCCAGTGATGGCTCCAGCCCCTGATCAGAGTCCAGCGATGACTCCAGCCCCTGATCAGGGTCCAGTGATGACTCCAGCCCCTGACCAGAGTCCAGTGATGACTCCAGCCCCTGATCAGAGTCCAGCGATGACTCCAGCCCCTGATCAGGGTCCAGTGATGACTCCAGCCCCTGATCAGAGTCCAGTGATGACTCCAGCCCCTGATCAGGGTCCAGTGATGACTCCAGCCCTTGATCAGAGTCCAGTGATGACTCCAGCCCCTGATCAGAGTCCAGTGATGGCTCCAGCCCCTGATCAGGGTCCAGTGATGACTCCAGCCCCTAAGTCTGCTCCAGAGTCCACTCCAGCTTATGAACACGCTGCAGAGTCGCTCCCATTCACTGCCCCATAACTCCTCCCAAGAAAATTGGGAGGAGGGGCAGGAGGCTATCTGTCCTCAGCAATAGTGGATGAGGCAAGCTCCCATGGCGAGGCCACGGAGGCCTTCTTCATTAAGTTACATTGTTTTATCTCGCTACTTATTCGCTCAGTCTTAGTTCTCTCATTGTCTGGAGTTAAGTCTAAATTTGGATTACAAAGTGATTTCTTATGATTCTCCTGTGTTTGCCTTCCTTGTGCATTATATTAAAAAGTGCTTTGTTTGGACTCCCAGTCGATCAGTGACTGTACCAGAGTACAGTATGTGGTATCTCATTATTTCAATATTTCATTGTATGCAATGCATTTGGCCTTATAACAGCTTCACTGGGCAGAGGATTTTTATTCTTGGATCAGGAGAGTAAATGATGAGTTGTTATGTCATACTTTATTTATATGTGTTTTTGAACAACATGAGCAGATATGTTTGTGATTAATGTTCTGTACGTTGAAGTCAAGAGCTCATGATTAGGTTGAAGATGGAGATTTTTGTGCAGCAAAAATCATTCTGTTCATTCTGTGAAAAGATGGAGTACTTCATGAATAGACTCCTTAAGCTTGCTGGTAATTGTTGAAACAAGCATTATTCTGACAAGAAATGTGGTACAAAACCACAAGCCAACAGCAGATCCGGTGGAAAAGCCTGCTGCTGGTTTAACCAACTGTTTGACACAATCCCAGGCAGACAGATCATGACAAGTGTGAAAGAAAATCAGAATCATTATTAATAATATTAGTTCTAATATGATTATTATTTTATAAAAACAAATTACTAGAGATGCTCCCCATTTTTATTTTTTTGAGTACTTAAGGGAAGAGTGGTGTGCTCCTGTGTGTGTGTGTGTGTGTATGTGTGAGAGAGAGAGAGAGAGAGAGAGAGAGAGAGAGTGTGTGTGTGAGAGAGAGTGTGTAGTTTGTCTAGACATGGATACACTCAGGATTAAAAACATATCCCTCGTTCCCGCCTCACTCCCCACATGCCAGCTTCAATAATTCATCCTCTTACTGCCAGTGTAATATCTAGTCCTCTCACTCTCCATTTTTTTGTTTTTAACTACATTATTCCTCACCTCGCCTTCTGAACAAATGCAACCCAGTATGTATGGATCCGCACAGAAGAGAACTGGCTTCACATCTGGTCCACTGGATAGAATTATCAAGTCATGATATCAATGAGAGAAACACATAGTAAAGGATGAAATAAACATCTTGTCAGTGAAAGACAATTTTGGCCTTTTCAGAAGAAAAGAATATAGCGCACAGAGTCGTATGGGCGGCTTTCAAGGTATTCTTATCCTTTATGGAGCTTAAAAGATGGAAAAGATTTATGCAAATAGAGTGAGTGAATAACGAGGGAATCAATATCGGCAGAATCTGCAACTATTCAAGAAAATGCACCGGCACGTTGACAAATTCAGAGCCTGAGTAGCGCTTGCTCTCCTCACGAGACCCCTGAGGCTCAAAGCATCCGTCCCTCAAGAGCGCAGCGCTTTTCATGCAGGAGAAGCGTTTGAAGGCGGGTGGGAGTGCAACGCCAGCGATCGGGCCAAGAGGTTATTATGAGCAACAAACAGCGCAGTGGAGGAGGGAGAAAACAGAGATGGAGGGATGTCTGGAGAGGCCCGTGGAAAAAGAGTGATCGATGAAAATGAAAGACGTAAATAATTCAGAAATCCATCTGAAAGGGGAGCAGAAGCGGGGGAAGGGAGGAGAAAAGAGGAGAACCTGGTGAGAGTAACTCATAAAAACAGACGTATTCACCTGCGGGGGTTTGCATGCGCTTTGATGAGAACTCTTAGCATTCACTCCACACCCGCACACACTCACACAACTCTCCCGATGAGCAATATTTGACTGTCTTTAGCAGAAAGAGACATGACATTCCGTTGGGAGAGAGAGATGCGGAACATAGTAAATGAAGTGAAACGTGCCTGCCATTTTCCATGTCTTCGGTGCGATCTCTTCCGTCCGTCCAGCCATTCTCTGAACATCATGCAATATGGATGGTGCGATGTGGTACGCCTCATTACCAACACTCACCGCCACACTCCTGCTCAAGTATTGATAAACCTCGGGTCTGGAAAGCATCCCTGGACACGCTGACATTAAGAGAAGGGGCTGTTTTCTGTGTGGAAGAATAACAAACAGAAGAGGAACGGCCTAGCTGGGACGGCGTGAGCACGGCGTTTTCTGGGAGCGCTGTACGAGAGGCCGCGAGCCGCTGAGGTTCAGCAGGTTCAGTGTGCGGTGCCGTCATCTGAGCAGCACCTGGTGGCACCCTGAACGCCAGACGCAGGAGCTGAAGAGCAGTTGGCAGGCCTGCGCATTACCTCACTCTTAGTTAACAGCATGGCAGTGGAACAACGCCTGCCAGTGTGCAATGAATATCAAACCTTCATGTGCACGGGTGTTTGTTTGCCACAGCCCGGTCCTTTCCATTTCAGCGCTTATATTTAGATTCGAAGCAGCTACTTCCAGCGAGCAAGGCAATGGGACAGAAGAGGAAAAAACGGAGACAGAAACCTTGGGAGGAACCGGTCTAGAGTTCAATATGGAACTGTTCCTTCATAGGATCATGTTATCGATTTAGTTTTAGTTACATTTTATGAATTAAACCGCTTGTAAACATACTCTATCACTAGTTGGAAAAATGAAATGACCCGCTAAACATGAAAGAATCATGCATTATTTGAGATGTTTCTCCTTATATAGAATGTTTTTGGTGTTCTTTGAAATTGACGGTTAGGGTTAGTTTGAGTTCTATAGAACCGCACTGACCCTTATTTTCTGGAACCAGAGAATTCTGTCCAAAACCCGTCTGTGATTCTGGCTCCTAGATATGAGGTCAGACTGGGGCAGGCTGGAAATGAAATAGCCATATGAACTGCTGTTTCTGTATGTCATAACAGTCTTAAAAATAAAGATTCTTCATTGGCATTGACGGTTCCATGAAGAACACCCACAGAACACAATGTTCTTTATAAGGGACAAAGGCTGTTTACATTATACGGTTCTTTTAAGAACTGATCCCTGAACATTCTTCTATGTCAGTGTTTCCCAGCCCTGATCCTGGAGTCACACTAACGCTTCTCATTTCCAAACTCTTCCCAATCAATCACATCAGATTTAACTCATCAGCTCATTAGACCCGAAACGAATCGGTCAGATGAGGGAGACATCTAATCTAGTGTCGATGTGCCTCTAGAAACAGGGTTGCGAAACACAAGCACTTTTATTTTTGAGGTAGCAGTGAGCTGCTTTCCAGTCTCCAGAGATTTGGGAAATTGTAGTTGCAGCCATCAAACCCACAGTGCCGTACTTCCACCTCTGTGTAGGTCAGCAGGTACAGACGCTCACAATATGAAAGAAGCGTAACCCCGTCGCCATCTGAGCCGTGTTTGACATCCCACTGGAAACCTTGTGTGCCCTTGAGAAGCCGGAAACGGGGAGAGGCCACCGGCAGCGGCTCGGGCCATCTGTTTCCCCGGCCGGGCCAGTATCAAAGAGACATCTCCCTGCCTCTCAGGCTGAACGCCGCTGATCCTGCGCCACGCGACCAAAGACACCGGACGGCACCGTATCCATCAGCATCGGTGTGGAGCGTGTGACGGGTATACGTGTGTCGGTGACAGCTGGATAGGACTTCTCAAACTGTGATGATTCTCTTGCGTAACCCTCTCGCGCCTCTCTGCCCTGCTGGCCGCGCCATCTGCCGTTGTGAGGGCCTGTTGCTGTCAAACACGCTCGATCGCTCTAACAAACATTAACAGGTCGGCTTCCTGATAACAGCTTCTTTTAATGACGCTCCTAACCTCTTCGTAGGAGCTAACCTTTCTTTAAAATTCCCCCCAAAATGCAAAAGTGCAATTCTGACCTTTGCAGATTCCATAAGGAAGCTTGATATAGATAAAATACACTGCGGTTTTAAATTGTGCAACCTCTGATCTGGCAAATATCTCACTGGAACAGAGCAGGAATCTGACACTAATGAGAACGAGAATAAAACCACTTCCTCAGATCCTGTGACCCAAGATAACTGCACTGAGTTAGAGACGGTTTCACTGGCCACTGCGCGTCTTGTTATCTAATGGCTGGCAATGATATGTAAGCAACTTAATTTACTCAGGCATCCAACTTCGTTTCTTCAACTCTTGATGCACTACATGGCCAAAAGAGTGTGGAAACCCCCTCCAGTCTGGCTCTTCCAGTAAGTTCATTCAATGACATTTTAGAGAATTTCGTGCTTCAGAATTTGTTTGTGGAGTTTGTTCTTTTTGTTATTTTTAGCAAATCAATGACAAAAAAAAAGGCCCATAAAGAGAGCGGCGAGGAAGAATTAAACCGACCAGCATGAACACCTGCTGAAAACCTTTGACACGATCCAGGCCTTCATCCAGTTTAACACCACACACCGTTACAGAAATTCATAATGCTCATCTTTACAACACATGTATGCCTCATAGTCCACATTGAGAATTTTGTAGAGCTGGGCGAATGGATGGTCGACAAACACTGTCAGAAAAACAAATGCAAAATTAGAGTCACTGGAGCAGCTCTCCCAAACGGACACAGCTTTTCCAGCCCTAGAAGGTGCGCTTCAGTACCTAAAGCTTTAGGGCACTACTATAACCCTTTCAGGGCTAGATGAGGTACACAGGCGTCTCTCTGGGGCTGTTGTGCCCCTAGAGGTACAATTTTGCACATTTTCCCCCGCGGGTGACCCGACGGATGCTCTTGCTTCTTGAACGTTTAATTTCAAAAGCACGAATCCCTCCCTCCTCCCCTGGGAAAGACTTCCACTATAAGATGAACACGGATGCAGGGATTCGCTCTCATTCATACAAAAGAGCTTCAGTGAGGTTTATTTTCTAAACTGAAAGGTCAATAAGAAAAATTCTTATATTTATTTGTGAACGCGCACAGATGCACGTTGGGAAGTTAAAAGCATGAACTGAGGGTGAACTGTATTCTGTGTGGAACGTACGATAGCACAAAACACGACAGTTTTTCCTTTATTGAAGAAGCAAGAAGATGCAGTGTGTGCGCCACTGGAGTCAGTGACAGTTTTTTAGTCACTGAAGTTTCATCCCTGTGAGATTTTCCATGTGTTTACGCTCCCACAGCGTGACGCTGCGGGAAAGGGATTCTGGGACAGTGATAAGCAGAGAGCTCACTGCGTTCAAAATGAACTATGCAAATAAATCTACTCCAAACCGTCTTTTAGAAAACCACCCAATTCATTTGCACCGCTATGTTGCTCTTCTCTTTTCTCGTGACTGAGAATGACAAAACTAACAACCATTTATGAGAGGAAAAAAAATGACAGTTTCCAGGATTATTTGGTTCAGGATCTCTGCCAGCACAAGCTTGAATGCCTGAACTCAGCAAGATGACTGTAATCACTTCCATGTGCTGAAACACTGCGACAGATTACAGTCAAAACATTCAGTGCAATGACGACAGACAGAGGGATAGATAGAGAGAGAGAGAGAGACAGAGAGAGATAGAGAGAGAGAGAGAGAGAGAGAGAGACAGAGAGAGAGAGAGAGACAGAGAGAGAGAGAGAGAGAGAGAGACAGAGACAGAGACAGAGAGAGGGAGAGAGAGAGAGACAGAGACAGAGACAGAGAGAGGGAGAGAGAGAGAGACAGAGAGAGAGACAGAGACAGAGAGAGATAGAGAGAGAGAGAGAGAGAGAGAGAGAGAGAGAGAGAGAGAGAGAGAGAGAGAGAACAGAGAGAGAGAGAGAGACAGAGACAGAGACAGAGAGAGGGAGAGAGAGAGAGACAGAGAGAGAGACAGAGACAGAGAGAGGGAGAGAGAGATAGAGAGAGAGAGAGACAGAGAGAGAGAGAGAGATAGATAGATGGTCATGTGAAAAAGAAAGGACACTCTTTAGAATTTTATGTATCAGGACATTATAAAAAAAAATCATCAATCAGCAATAAGTTGAAGAAATGATTTTTTGCATGACAGTCTCAGTTTCTCTCATTGTTCTGGAGGAATTGTGGCCCGCTCTTCTTCACAGCGTTGCAGTGAGGTTCGAGGGTATTCAGAACAGATGTGTGAAGGTCCCAACACAACTCAACCTGACTGAGGTCTGGACCTGACCGGGTCATTGCAACACCTTGATTCTTTTCTTCTTCAGCCATTCTGGTGTCGATTTGCTGGTGATTTTGTGATCACTGTCCTGCTGAATGACCCAATTTCAGCCAAGCTTTAGCTGTTGGACGGACGGCCTCACATTCAGCTCTAGAGTACTTTGGTACACAGAGGAGCTCGTGTTCTGCACAATGACTGAAGGTGACCGCAAAACAAGCACAAATCACCAGCCGTCCACCAGCGTGACGGACAGCTGCGATGAGCCATTTGTGCTGATGTGAGGTTTGGTTTTCTGTGAATTATGCACGAACATCTCCACTTTGGTCTCGTCTGTCCAAAGGACTTTGTAAGAAGTCTTAGTGTTTGTTCAGATGCAACTTTGCAAATCTAAGCCATGCTCCCATGTCCTTTTCAGAGAAGCTTTCTCCTCGCAACCCTTCGAAACGAGCCGGTCTTTTTCTAATTGTGCTGTCCTGAACTTTATCATGTTAACTGAGGCCTGTAGAGGCTGAGATTGAGATCTTGGGTGTTTTGTGATTTCTCTGAGCGTTATATAGTCTGATCTTGGGTGGGAAGATTGGCGTCTGTCTTGAATCTCTTCCATTTGTGAATAATCTTCTCACTGTAGAATGATGGAAGTGGCCGTATAAACCTTCTCAGATTGATGGCAGCAAAAACTGCTTCTGTAAGATCACTGCTGATGTCTTTCCTCAAGGGCATTGAGTTAAGCCCAAACTTCTGCTTTGATGGCGGCGATCACACCGCGGTGAATCAAAGGTGTTTGATTCGCAGCTCCTGACTGACACTTGTAGTTCGGTTGGTTTGGTTTGGACCAAGAAACAAAAACAAAACACATAGTGCTGTTCCTCTTAGCGTTCACACTGCCATTTTTAACAGCGAACCTGAAGTGACCGAACCAAAGGCGTAGGGATACGGTCACGACCCGATTGGTCGCTTTTATGACGTATATTTGGCGACGGATCTCGCTTACCGAACGTTCAAAACAACACTGTGTTCTGGATTAAACGCCGTCATTTCATGCTTTATTTTCACCAGCTGAGAATCACGAAGAGCTCATCAAATGTTCAGAACATTCAGAACAGCAGCAGGATTTCCTCCGTTGAAACTTCACCTCCTCGTTTGCCCTCGACTCATTTTGATACACCGATCTTCCCGCCTCGTCGAATCAGTGACTCGTAACGTCGCATCTTGTGACATCACGTCCTCTTTTTGGTTCGTTTACACGTCTTTGGTCCGTGTTTCGTTCACATATGTTCAAACGAACAGCACTAGCTGAGCAATCGCACCAGGGTTGGTTTTAATCGAACCAAACATGACAAGTGCGAACACACCCTTACTCTCTTATTTCCTATGAAAGCAGCAAGACTTCTCCATTTTGGCCTAGTTTTGATAAATACATAATGGCACAGTGTAATACGTCATGTGTTGTTGTTCATCTGAGGTTGTATTTGCCTCATTTAAAGACCTGCCAAGGATCAAGTGAATTTTTACGATGTCCTGATACATAAAGCATAGAATTCAATTGGGTGTCCTTTCTTTTTCACATGACAGATAGATTTCACTCTGCACCTGTTGATAAAATCCGTCCCTCACAGAAAACAGGAAATGTCTAGATGAAGTCAGTCTCAATCTTCTCGACCCGTCAGACCTCCACACACCCACACAAGACAGAACATTTCCTTCACCAGAGCTCCAACTATTTCTCACGGACAGATAAAACTCACAAAACACCCAGAACACGTTCAAAATCTGTTCCATAAACACACTCCAAACCCGCTGGGGAAACGACTGGGAATTTTATTGTGAAACATGGAGAAACTCAGCCCAGGTTTGTTTCTCTTTATCTTCGTGCCTGTTGAGCGGTCAGCACAAGGGACAGCTGGGGAAACGCTCTCACATACAGTGTGTGATCTGGACACCCCTATCACCTGCTTCAGCTGACTGTGAAACAATCCCAAACGATGCTTTAGGCAGAATTCTCAGTTATTTTAATGAAGCTCCTGCATGAACTCAACCTCCATTGACCGCTCAGCTGTTTTCTCAAACTGGTTTCAGCGCAGCGGTTTGACTGACCGGTGAGTCGGCCGTTCTTCGCCGTTGATCGAATACACGGAGTGACGTCCAGAGAACACCGACATTTACTCCTTTACTTTGTTCCGTGGATCACCAAAAGTGGATGATAAAACGAGGTGTGAACCAGATCTATCAAATTACTAATTGTTTAATAACACATGCATCATTATCACAAACTATGTTAGGAAGTTTCCAAAGGATCTACCTTGGGAAATATTCAGTCATAAAATAAGTGCAGTGGAACATTTTCAACGCATGCATCTCAAAAACGTGATTCCTGTGAGAGAAAAGATCTGTGTATGAAACAAAAGCACGAAGATGAAAGGGAATAGTCAATCGCTTTCACCTGCCTTGCTCTTGGCACGGCCCTTCTTCGGTCTGATATTTCAAACTGCAGTTTTTATGAGCTCAACATTAGCACATTATCTATATTCCACTCATTCACAGATGCAAACATCAGCTCAGTTGCACCGACTGCTCTTCTCCGGAGAAGAAACTCATTCTTAGATCCACCAACACCAGGCAGTTCTGCCACACTGTTCCCAAAACCTCCATATGGAAATGATAAGTTGTGTAAGATTGATTGTTCTGTCACGTCTGAAACGCGGCGCTGAACTCGGTCTCGAGCGTTCAGTAACTCTTCATTAGGGGAGTTTGGAGGGACCCTCGAGTCGAAACACAAATCTGCCTTATTTATTTTCCCTTGCCATTATTGTTGGACATCATTTCATTCATCCAGTTGATTATTTTCAGAGAAAACAGTCTTTATTAAAGACTGTATTATACTTTGACGGCAGTCTAATAAGTCTAATATGCTTAATCCTGCGTGTAACTAATTCATTACAATGCGCTTAATGTGTCATCGTTACTCGTCAGCGAGAACACTTTTCATGAATAACACCTGAATTAATACTCGAAATAAACAAATGATTAGTGAAGGCATGAACTAATGAGAACCAACACTAACTACGACTGAAGTCAGATGGATTCATGAGCCTTAACATTTATTTACATGCTATAGAGTTGATGCATTAAATAACACTGAGTAAAGTAAACCACACAGGCTCTAGAAGACAGAATTTTGAACTATTTTGACTTTGAATTGAACATGCATAATTTAACACACACACACAGAGAGAGAGAGAGAGAGAGAGAGAGAGCAGCCATCTGTCAGTCATCACAGGTGGAATAAAGTCTCTCACACTGATGTTGAATTATCCACACAACAGAAGCAGCAGCTCTCTGTCGCACTAATAAATAACGTCAAAATCACACAGTTCCACCGCAGAATCTCTGACACATTACACCATCGCCATGGTATTTACATCATACCAGCAGCCCCTGAAATGTGGAAATATCTGTTCAAAGTTAACTTACGACCCAAAACGCCCAGCTGTTCTGCTCTCTTCCAGAGAAACACTGCATTTCTAGAGTTCATATTCTGAACCTTCATCAGTCTGAGTTCAGATTCTTACATGAACTCTAAACACATTGGCAGTTTATTACGCATCATGTCTAATCAATCATGTCCTACTGCGAGTGGAATTGTCATTTTTGCCTTGTAATCCGTCTCAATATAAACAGATCATTGGTCCGTGTGTAAATGTAGTTACTGTTTACATAGCCTATAACTCCTGTGACTTGAAGTCTCAAACCAGATTTAATTACCATAACATGATCTGAGCTATTTTTGTCTATATAAACAAAAAAAAAAAACAAAGTAGAAGCGCAAATTACGATAACCACTCGCATTTCCTGCCATTGCTGTTTCACGAAGAGCTCGGCCTCTTGGAGTACTGTAGCCCGGTCACAGTACTGTGTGTGAGAAAGCGTCGTCAGTTAAACACATTTTCTCTTCTTAATGTCCTGTCACCTCTTCCCTGTCCTCTCAATAAGGGTGGCCCATAAAAGAAGACAAAAGAAATGCATCTACTGAGTGTAAACGCGTCAGCTTCACGGCCCTGTGTCTCGCTGCGGCCCGAGGCCGATCGCAGTCGCTGAGGACGAGGAACATGTGAAATCACTGCATCTGATGAGAACTGCTTCTCCAAGTTACCCTTCCCATTAAACTTCATGCTTCAACTCCACTCACACATTCACAGACACCGGGAGCTTTGGAAACTTTAAAGCCCGTTCACACCAAGATCGATAACTATAATGATGATCACATCAGCACACGATATCGTTCTGTTTGTTTTAAACGAGCTGTGTAAAGCAGGATGGGTTCTGATTGGCTATCAATGTTTTTATCATTCATCAGCAGGAAAAAAGTCTGAAAGTCGTTATCGGTATAATTGTGCCTATTCTTTTACAGTTACAGTGACTATTAAAACGTTAAGCCTCAGGAAAAGATACAGCGTTTTTGATTACTCTGATTGCAGCTTCAGTGAGTTTTTGTCTTATACTTATATCATATGTTACAATTATGCAATATTACATAAGCAGTTCAACAGTTCAGTAAACACAAAGTTATTATTGTGAGTTAAACTTTAGACACAACGGGTCAGATTTACTAACGTCTTGCATAAACTACTGTCAGGATTTACTAAAGTGAGAAATTAGCACTGAAGAGGCGTGAACGCGGCTATTTCTGCGGCTAATCTTATTACATTTGCATTTCTAGGAGTTTCCCAAAATTTGCCGGAGGAGAGTGATCGAATCAGTCACGTAAGGTGTTTACTAAGGTTTGCGCTCGTCAATTGACCGGTGTTTGAGCCATTATTTAACAACCCAAAAACCTGCAGATTGTGTCGGTCATTATGGCAATGATCCGGCAGCGTCTGCGTTATTTCAGTAGATCACGCGCAGAACTTTCCACTCCCATCGGCACTTTTGGGAATTGAGTCAATGATTCAAAAAGACTTTGACTTCAGCCGTTTGAATCAGAATGAATCAATCAATGACTCATTAAGGCAGTGATTTGCACAGGGTAACTCATGTATTTCTGTACGTTTATAGGGTATTTTCGAAAGCAACTAAAAAACTAGTTGGTAACATGATTCATGTTCCATCAAACACTCAGTAATCTTGAACAATCACAAAAAAGAGCTCGACTTGAAAGTAAACGGACCGCAGCGGCGGAGAAGGCGTTCAGGTAAATGAGGACTTGTGAGAGTAACTTCCACAACTTCACAAAAAACAAAAAGACCCGGCCCGTGCTCAAGGACCCTCAAGAACATTTGCTCATTAGAGACTCCGGGATCATTTCATTTCTAAATGCAACAGACTGAAATGGCTGCTTGGTAAAGCCAGGCTCAGGCACTTACAGATGGCTTGCAGGTTTCTGTGCACACTGGCATCATTGTGGGCCATTTTGTATTGAGTTTAATGACTACCTGGCACAGCATTAGCATCTCTCTGGCATGTTAGACCGCCATCATCACTATCCAGGGTGAAGCCCATGGCCAGATGCAACGGATTAATTCTGAGCCGTGTTTCACTGTCACATTCGGAGCCAAACAGGCAGCCGTCAGCGCAGGCCCTGCCCATTAGCCAGCTATCACATTATGCAGAAAACCATCACAATGGGCTGCAAAACAATTCATGAATTATTGCTTCGTATTGGAAAGAATCTCGAGTGAATTCATTTGGTTCCACTGAGAGGAGTCATTTTTCTTTATCCACCGCCTCACAAATGTGCCGTCTGAACTTGTTCAATGTCAGAGAATGGCCTTTGTAATCTAAAATGCATTTTCTGAAATCAGCACTGATTTCACCTGGTCATCCAGACGCAAACTTCGGAAGTACGTGTGATGCGAAACATTTGAGACGCATGTTAAAGTCCTCGTGAAAGGGAGGCCGCGCTCGTCCTTTCTTCTCTATTGTGAAACGCTTCTCAAACAAGAACAAATGTGGGCGGGGCTTGATTGTGTCTGTGGGAATTGATTGCTATTGGTGGATCTCGTGTGAGTGACAGGTTGCATCAGAGGTTATTCTGATTCGAGATTACAACAATGATGATGTGCTCGGACAAATAATTTGTAATAAACTCTGCAGTATTCCATAAAAACCATAATTCTCTTTGATTTCATGGTGACTTTAATGTTGTTGGTAAACGGGGCCTGCGGCAAACCAGCAGCTCAAAAAGTTTTCTGTCTCAAGGATGTTCAATCTAACAAGCCAGAGCAAAAGTTATTTTGTTATTTATTTATTCATGGTCTGCAACAATTAATCTATGAAATATATCATAGTGTATAATGTAAATAACCAGAAATGAATTTCATTATCAATTAATCGAGTTTGTGGGGAATTGCAGAGCGCATCAGAACTAAAGGAGAGAGCAACTCATTTACAAACATGAGAAAACTTCATTCACAGAAGCGCATTCAACAGCCGTGGCGGTTTCAAGCGTTTCAGATGAGCGTATTTGTGACAGAACATTACCTGCAAATGGACTTCCTTCTTCCTCAGGCTTCAGTGAACGAGCACCGGCGTGCGCGTGCGCGTCAAACAGACGGCGCGCGAAAGAATGGGAATCAGATATAAAATGCTACGATGTAACACAAGTAATTGTATCTTTAAATATAACAGGCCTAATACTTAAAAATACCGAAAATATATGTAGCCTTTTTAGCTGATTAATAGAAGACATAATCAATTTCGATTAACCAATTTTCTAATTAGTTGCAGCCCTAATTCCAAGAATCTCGAGAAAAAAAAAAAATCAAAAATCATCTGCCCGTCATCTTAGAAACACACATGACGATTTTAATCATCTCTTATTCACACATTGAGCTCATTAAACATGATGAATGGAAGCTCAAACCGCTCGGACAAAAATTACGGAACAATATTAAAAATATATTCATTTGCGTTCCAAAGATAAAAGAAAAAAAGAAGAAGAAGTCATACAGGTTTGGGACAACATGAGGGAGAGTAAACTCAGTTTTCATTTTTTTGATGAACTATCACATCCAAAATACAGTAGTCCAGCGGTACATTAAAAAACTTTATTACTGCATGATTATAAACAAAGAAACGAGTCTTGAAAATGAGCCTCGAGTCTCTGACTCCCTCATTTGAGTGTGAAGAACAGAAGAGTCTGTGAGAATGCAGTCAGCGCTTCATTGGGAACAAAAATCACACTTTATCAATTCACAAAAAGCATTCATCCTGCTGAAATGTAGATCTGATTTCCCATGGGACATTAGAGCTTGTCCACCTGAGCTAGTGGACAGTGGTCAGTTCTCTGTGGTCAAGCTCATCAAAAACGGAGGAGCACATTAAAAATCCCATCGTGCGAAGAGGACAGAGTGAACAATGGTGAGTTTTACAGTATCTTCAGAGCTCAGTCATTATGATTTCAGTCTGCCGATATTCTTGGCTTGTGGAGAAGCACGTTTCTGCTGCTTTATGTGAGAAATAAACTTTGACTTTGATTTTGTCAGACTCTCAAAACTCATGCGGGTCACATGATTCGAGATGCATCTGGCCACAAGCCATGTGACCTCAGTCCTAATGAAACACAGCCTTCAGGGACAGACTGAAGAGAAAAAAGCTGTTTTATATCAAAACTGAAGAGAAAGAAAACAGCCGCCCGCTGAGGGCAGATTCACGTCTTACGCCTTCAAACAGCTCTGACGGCTTCTCACGTTGGATGAATAAACACTATTAAGATATTATCAATGTCTTTCTCTCTAATGCATGTTATTACAGTGTGTAATTGCGTTTCTGTCTCTGTGTCAGTCCATCTTCTCAGCATGAGTATTTCTGTATTTGTTTCCAGAGTGTTGACACTATAAATTTGCAGCACTTTGGCTTTTTCTCTTTGTCTTTCAGCTTTTCCATCCCCATTAATCCCCCAGAATCCTCACGACCCCCGAACACACAAAGACGCCCGCGCACGGCTCGTGTGTGTGTTTGAGTGTGAACACGTCCCTGCGGATCTCACAGGTCTGGATAAGAAAGATAAAGCTGAGAACACAAGACCTCACTCTCGTGTTCTCACACAAAGAACAGCGGCCGGTCTTCAGAAACATCAAAACAGGAGCAGAAACCAGAGTTGAGAGCGGATCAGAGACCAGATGAAACCAAAGCTCTGAACAACTGCTTCAAACACTGAGACGGTCTGCAGGACTGCAGCTTGTGTTTACACCAGCAAAGTGCGATTGTGTTCTTCATAGGAATTCATTTGAGTTGCATGTAATTTGTGGATCCGGAGAGAGTGATTTTCTCTCATATTCACATAAAGTGTGTCTGTGCTGCACCTGTTGTGCTCTTGTGAGTTGTTTGTGTGAATCTGGCGGTTCTGGCCTCAGGATAAACCACCCACACACGAGCGCCGGGATCACACAGACGGCGCTGAAGAACCGAGAAAAGTGGAATAGAGCAGTTCGACTTCACGTCAATACTTGCACTCGGTTACATAAACACACACACACACGAGCATCTCGCTCACACACAGAGCCGGATCTATTTTCAAACGCAGCAACTGGGATTTTGCATCCATACCTATAATGAAATGCAATTCGAGCACTTTTTTCAGACACCTCTCTTCACGAGCAATTGAGAAAAAGGCTGTCGGATTTACTTTGAAACAAGTACATTTCACCAGTAATTACAAAGTTACACGTTGAGTTCAAGCTGAAGTTTCAAAGTAGAAAGATTGAAATAGTTTTTTCCCAGTGAAGCCCTCACTGAGATGTTTGCACATGAAGCACATACACTTCACACATTTACTGCTGCAGGAAAGCCCCTTTTTATTCATGGAGTGCAAAGAATGGCTGGCTGTGGAGCGTGACGCGTTATGCCGCTCATCTCCTGTACTCACCCTGGTACTCCTGTCCCGGGACGTAGGCTGCGGGGCTCCCGTGGATCTGGAAGGTGAGCAGCACCTCTCCTCCTCCGTCGGCCCCCGTGGGCCCCTCCAGCTCACCGTGGTGAGTGCACAGGAAGAAGAAGGGATTGAAGCGTGGGTAGAAGCCGGCCGGAGCGCCTCCCAAATCCACGGCGCCGGCCGACACCAGCGCCAGCAGCAGGACGGCCTGAACCCTGAGCATCTCTGCTCCAGGTGCTCGAGGAGAGAGTGTGTGTGCGGGTCTCACAGGTGTGAGTGTGTGTGTGTGTGTGTGTGTGTGTGTCTGTGCTCCCTTCACACACGGGGAGTTCAGAGGCTGGTGTTCAGCCCCGCTCCGACACTTAAATAGCTCTCAACACTCCCTCCCTCCGCCTCACTCTCCTCCCACCTCCCCTCCCTCTCTCCCTCTCTCCCTCTCTCGTACTCTATCAAAAAGCCTCTCGTCTGCTTCCTCCCTGCCTCGTTTCTGTCAATCATTCTAATATGTCTGTGTGTTAGTGATTTGTCTCTCTCTTTAGTGCTGTGTTTTGTCCAAGACAGCCTGCCTTTGTCTTTTTCTTCTCATCTCCCTCCATCCCCCAAAGCGGATTCCCTGCTTTTCCACCCAAAGATCACACCTCCTCCCTCCTCGCCTCCTCCTCGTCTCTCCCCCATCGTCTCTGATAGGACCCTCTCGAGCTCAGACGCCTCTTTGTGCTCAATTCACTCATTTGTTTCTTTTTGTTTTGCGTTCTCTCAGCTCTCTTTCTCTGAATATATCTCTCAATGTTTTCCTTAAAATCTGACCTTCTCATCTTGTCTGTCTCTCAAACACACACACACACACACACACACACTATCTCTCTCAAGCGCACACACACTCTCACACACATACTCACATACTTCACACTTTCTCCATCTGTCTGCTCTTGTGTACGACTTTAAATGATCCATCCATCTGAGACGCTTGAAAATGGATCAGAGACTTCATTGTGGAAAGGACAAATGCCATTACTTGTAACATTCATTATTAATTCATGCACTTGTCCTGCAAACTTCACAATAAGCAACTAAAATGACAAGGAAATTAAACTGACAATCTCCCATCTCCTGACCGAACACACCCAGACATCTGCTCAAGTTGAATACAGAATCACCAAATAATTGTCAAGTACAAAGTTTGCACAACATTCTTCAGATTCGCTCCATTCAGAGAGTCAAGAGCCGCTGTTTATCAAACCCTTGATCCGTGACAAACAACAGACACAAAAACCACAGGAGCACTTCTAAACAATTCATGCTCTATTGTTTCCCAACAGACACCCACTCATGGAAAATACGGTTAACCAGCCTGAAGTGTGCAAGCACAGTTTTTAAGAAACGTTTTTTCTAGGTTATGCGAACATTAAGGAAACATTCCATTTAGTCTTTTTCAAACATTATGTGAACGTTACTTTTGAATGTTCTCTGAGCGTTCTGAAACAAGTTGTAACATTTAAAAAACTTTAGTGTTTGTTCATAGTTTGTTCTCGAAACATTAGCACAAAAACATTGTTTATTCATTGTACATGGAACGTTTTTTTTCCCTGAAATGTTTTAGTTGGATGTTCGTCGAACATTTTTTATACGTTGAACGTCCAGAGAAGCGCATCAGCCTGGCTCTTGTGTCTTACCCCTGCCTGCTGGAGATGTGCGTGTACTGAGTTCCATACTCTATCGCTATCTTCAAACCAATGGTTGACAGCTGCCACCTCCAATGGTTCACCAGACCAGGGGAACCGAGGTGGCTGGTAGCCGAGCATGCACTGAAAAGGTGTTAAATCCGTAGTGGATTTGGGCAGGGGCCCAGGGGAGGAAAATGGCTCCATCTGCCCTGGTGCTGGTGGCAGTGGGACCGCAGGTATCTCCAGATCTCCTGGATCAGTCTGGCCATTAGTTTGCGGTTGGTGTCCAGATGACAGGCTCACAGAGAGCCCAACAACCAAACTTGAGAATTGAATTGGGGACAATGCCCTTCAGAAGTTCGAAATGATGGAATACATGATGGAACAGCGGTTCAGTGACCTCCAGTGCTGTGGGCAGGGGTATTAGTTTACAAGCTTTGGAGATCCGGTCCACTACTAAGACTACACAGGTGTTGAACTCAGAAGAGGGTAGGTCCATCATGAAGTCAGTCTCCACATGGGACCAGGGTTGTTGAGGTACAGGCAGTGGGACCAACTTTCCCTCCAGGAACCTTTGTGGTGTTTTGGTTATGGAGCAGACTGAGCAACCACTAGGCCACCACTAATGGTGACGAAGAAGTGAGATGGTTCGCTGGCTGCCTGAGCCCAGAGAGGTGTGTGCTGAGTCCCTCAGGACTTCCCAGTAGAACACATTCAGAGCAAGTGGATTGGGCGATTTGGTCGTCGAGGGTCCATTTGATGGGACTTACGATGGCTGGAGGGAGGATGGATACTGGAGGAGATGAGACGGGTTCTGGGTGGTGCAAAGGGGAGAGAGCATTAGCTTTGTAATTCTTGTGACCAGTTTGAAAGTGACAGTGAAATTGAATCTGTTGAAGAACAGGGCCCACCGGACAGTATCTTTGTGTCATGGAGGTATTCGAGGTTATGGTGATCTGTAATAACTTTGGTTGTCAATATCATAATTAGTCTACGCTGGAGACAGCTGTGTGAAGATAGTACAGCTCCTACCCCGGCAGTGGAGGCATCCACCTCAACAATGAATGGGAGGTCAGGATCTGGATGGACCAGGATAAGAGTTGTGTGGGAGGCCAGAAATCTTGGAGTTATCTTCAATGACCAACTGACCTTCAGAGACCACATCTCAAAAACGGTGCTGATGCTTACAGATCCACCACAGGCTTCGCTCCTCCTACCTCCACACACTGATACAACGCTACATCTCCACCAGAAGCCTGCGATCACTAAAGGAGCGAAGGCTTGTGGTACCGTCACAGAGAGGCACAAAATCACTCTCCAGAATCTTCTCGTTCTCTGCTCCCTGCTGGTGGAACGATCTCCCTACTTTCATCAGGAACGCAGAATCCCTGGCAATATTCAAGAGACAGCTGAAAACTCATCTCCTCCGTGAACACTTGATCCCCTCATAAAAAAAAAAAAAAACCTTTCCTTCCCTTTTCTCTTCCTACTCCAGCTTATGGCACTGAGCTATTTATGAAACTTGTATTGTGAGCACTTCCTGTGTTATTTGCCAATTCATGAAGAATCGCTTGTTTGTTTTCCTCACTTGTAAGTCGCTTTGGATAAAAGCGTCTGCTAAATAACTAAACGTAAATGTAAATAGAATAGAAATAAGAATATAATATAAATAGAGTAGAATAGAGGTGGAGGTGTTGTCACATTGACAGTTCAATGACAGCTGCTTATAAATGCATGAGCTGATGATTGACAGGACTGAATGATTAGGCTCCTCCCCAACCGACGTTAATGATTTTACATACGTGTCTTGAACAACCAGATCCATTAAACCACCGGCTGAAGAGCTTTGCCTGATCGGATCTGCATTTCAGGAGGGATTTTCCATCCATTCAATGATAATGTGTGAAACGACCAAATGTAAACCGACCCGATGTCGAGTACTTGCAAATCACTCATAAAAAACTGGCAGCCCATTAAACTGCTAATATTCTGCCTGAAGGAACATATTCACATTCAATGTCACCTCTTCAACACTGGAGCAGACATGATTATGCATGTCCTGTATCATGGAGACAGCACTAATACATGATTACAGACTACTGTCATTATGACAGAGAGGAAAAGAGCACGTACAATCTGAAGATTGTTCCAGAAGGAGACGCCGTCTGACCCTCATGAGTCCAAGATCTAAAGTAGGCGGAACTAAACAACTGTGAGATGACGAACGATCAACAAGAGCCGGCTTTTCTGACTCTAGTGTTTTCATCTACTTATCCATCCATGTTAAAAAACAGTATGTCATTCTCGCCTAATTGTTATGAAGTTTGTCTGAGCCGAAGACAGCGCTATCGCTCTCCATTATGGAAACTAGGTCAGGGAGATCGAGATCTGGTCCTGGGAATGGAGAGGGGCGGCGGGGTGGACGAGGGCTTTGGGGCAGTAATTATTTTTATCTTCATTAAGTTCTACCTCAAGGTTGTAACAGAGCCTTTGACATCTGCAGTTTCCATCCGATCCCTCTGCCTCTGCTGCCATCTCTCTTCTGCCTGCCAAACGCCATCAGGAAGGAAAAGAGTTTGGAGGGAAACAGAGAGATATGATTGTCAAGGACATGTTGTTACACACACACACACACACACACTCACACACACACACACTCACACACACGCACACACGCACTCACACACACACTCACACACACACACACACACACTCACACACACGCACACACGCACTCACACACACACTCACACACACGCACACACGCACTCACACACACGCACTCACACACACACTCACACACACGCACACACGCACTCACACACACGCACTCACACACACGCACTCACACACACACTCACACACACACACACACACACACACACTCACACACACACACACACACACACACACACACACACTCACACACACGCACACACGCACTCACACACACACTCACACACACGCACACACGCACTCACACACACGCACTCACACACACACTCACACACACACTCACACACACACACACACACACACACGCACACACGCACTCACACACACACACACACTCACACACACTCACACGCACGCACACTCACTCACACACACTCTCTCTCACACACACACACACACGCACACACACAGTTGTTAATTAACATGGTTCTGTCTTTTAATTATGAAATTGTAATTCAGTGTTAATGAATTGTTTATTGATATTACTGTAAATAGCAATTTGTTGTGGAAAAATAAAATTAACCTGAAATACAAAGTATAGTTTTTAGCAGATCTGCAGCCGATATGCAGTAACCAAGCAACACAAAATTGTGGCAAAAATGACTGAATAAACAGGTTTGACACGGTTGCTGAGGGCAACGGTCGGTGTTTAGCCTTGATTTCAGGAGTGTGAGCAGATAAAGAGACTGAGGAAAGGTTAAACGCTCATTAGACAGGTGTGGAAGAGTTAAATCACCTCTCCTGATCGGAGGCGCACATGTTTATTCACTCAGAAAACCTTTCAGACGGAAGGAGCTTTTCATCTGTCTTCATCTCTTTATATCAATGACAATGCTGAATATTTCAGGTTTGGTACAAGTTAACTTGATTTATGCAATCAACAGTATAAATGTTGTTGATTTATTAAATTGTCATGGTGGCAACAACGTTATATCAGTGTCTCTGAACTCCTGAAACGCCTCCACCTTGAGTTTTCTTCACAATGTTCCTCATTTAAATAATTCATGCGCAGAATAAAGGGGCGGGGCCTGCTTGAGTTAGTCAGTAGAGTGTTGAAACTGGCGGTTATGGTGAGGGGCGGGGCATTTCCCAAACACCAATCACAACACACCGCTCCTATCAGAGCACAGTGTGCTTTTCAGAAGGAGGGGCTTCATAGAGACAGGAAGTAAACAGAGCGTTACTGACAGACTGGGAAGAGAGGAGCTGCACAATGAGGAAAATAATGAGGATCTTCTAACTGAGGATGAAAGTGGCCTTCATTTGCTCAGAAAGGACAGAATGAATGATTTATAAATTGATTGATCTTTACTGTCATTGTCAAAAAAACAATGTATTTATTATTGTATTTATTATTAACAATAATAAATACAACATAAAACCTACTAGTAATAAAATAATAAAGCGTGTAACCGTGACTGATGACAGTGGCAATGCCATGAGGACTTTCTGAAGTGTTTTTGTACGGCCTGATGAAAGTCACATCAGTTTGTTGTCATGAGGAACATAATAAAGTTTGTTGAATTCTGGTTCAAATTATTTCAAAGAAAAGACACTCATTCGTCGCCATCTACTGACGCAAAGATGTACAATATTATGATGTATTACAACTGTTGAGATGACGGGCTGTTTTACAGGCATTTCACATAAAGACTGTTACCAAACAGTCACACAAGAGAACTTGTGCATGTCTTACTGTGAATCAGACTAAAATAAAGCTTCTTCACGGGCAACATCGATGATTCCCTGAGGACACCTTAACATCCACAGAACCCTTCAGAAACTTATTCAAATGATCTTCACTCCAAGAAAATTAAAATGGTTGTTTTAAGAAACTGTTCACTGAAATGATCTCTGGAACCTAAAATGGTTCTTCTGTGGCATCGATCGATGGATGATATAGATAGATAGATAGATAGATAGATAGATAGATAGATAGATAGATAGATAGATAGATAGATAGATAGATAGATAGATAGATAGATAGATAGATAGATAGATAGATAGATAGATAGGTAGGTAGGTAGGTAGGTAGGTAGATAGGTAGGTAGGTAGGTAGAGAGAGAGAGAGAGAGAGAGAGAGAGAGAGAGAGAGAGAGAGAGAGAGAGAGAGAGAGAGAGAGAGAGAGAGTATTTCTGTCTGTAATAATCCACAGGTCAGACTCCTGCCATCTAGTGGCCGCTGAACATACAGCAGCTTCACTGTATGAAGAGTTCAGAATCTGCTTTACTCTCATGTTTTTCATTGACTAATAATATAAAGTCTTGTTTTTGTTTTAGTGACGTTGCAAATTGGATTATATGAGGAATATATTTGATTGTTATATTATTATTATTATTATTAGAGATTCTCAATATGAGAAGAACGAAACATAAACGCGTTTAAGGTGTTTATCTGACAAACATTATTTGGCCAAAAAAAAGTACAGCTAAAGGTTTTATTTTACTATACAAAAGAAATGCACAGAAAAATAAAAAGCTGAGAGGAAAAAGCGGACACTGAATACAGTCAGTTATTAACATTCGTGTGGTTCTCTCGCTGCATCATTTCTTTGACGGGTCTGACCGACACGCGTTTCATTTGACAGAAGCAGTGAAACGGACTGACCACACGTTCACCGGCCTTAAATCCCGCTAATCATTCCGGGGTTATCCGTCACCATCTCAAACTATAAATGTAAAGGTCAGCAGGTCAGATGCTGCTGCCCCCTTCTGGAAATCAATACATGATTAGAAGCTCAATCCGCAGCGAGAGAACTGCCACAGACACCTCAACGATGATAGAGAAGGTTAGTTATAAATGTCGCCCGACACTGAACCGACCGGCCGTTCTTCATCGTTTTATTCCCATCCGACAGGCCATTACTTCAGAATCACAGAATAAATATGTTCTGATGAGACGACGCTTCCCTCCGACATCCTCAGCCTTCATTCAAATATGAGGAGTTGAAGATGGAGTTGTGCAGTAGATTGAGTGACATCATTTTTGTCCAGGCTGTCATTCAAACATACAAAGAAATTATACAAAAACAGGAAAGAACTAATGAAATAGTAATTGCTGATGATGTTGGTCAATGTTTGCTTCTTCCTGTCAGCTTTTTACTTTTCTCTATGTGTTTTTAATATAACACCTGCTGTAATTTTGTTACAAATACTTGAACCAAGTTCACCAAAACTTGCTTACGTTGGGGACACTTGCTTGATATTCAGCAGTGTTTTTGATACGTCTGCATTGGCGTCGTTGTATACAAACTGAGCTGAGCCGGACGATTACGTCACTGTTTTCTGCAGTGCTGATATACATAAATTAACTAGACTAATAACTACTGATATTTGGAATGGAATGAATCAATAATACATAGAATAATCTGCACAATGACCCCATTTTCTTATTAATGTAAAGCTGCTTTGCCACAATCTGCATTGTAAAAAGCGCTATATAAATAAAGATGACTTGACCAAAAACAAGTTGTTTTTGATAATTAATTTCAAAATAAATTGTTACAAATGTGTATTTTTACTGGAATTTTACCATTTAACCCTCATTTCCTTTAATAAATCTATGACAAAATAATTCCTTGGGATCTTCTGAACAAAAATATTCCCATTAGAAGTGTGATTTAATCCCAGGGCCATTCAACTATAAATCTAGTGTGTGTTTACAGCTTCAAAATAAATTTCTTAACTATATTTTACTAGATGGTGCCATTTTCTCAGGTTCGGCCTGTAGAGCAAATACTCACTTTAATCCCGTTTTCTGCTTCTGTATATTATAGAGCTGATTGGATAAATTATGCAGCCATAATTGTGTGTGTGTATGTCAGAGTGTGGTTCGTGTGTGTGTGCATGAAATATTTGAGAAAGAAAAACAAACGTAATTCAGCTGCTGCACCAGTGGAGCTTTACTGCCATCTAATGGAGAAAGTGTGGTACTGCGGCCAAACAATCTTACTGAAAGCTCATTTTTTGAGATCTCAAAACATCTCTCACACACACACACACACACTAAAACCACCGGTCTAAGATCACCTGACCCAGTATTTCACACCCTGATATTTGTCTGCCATTTACACTGATGTGTAACAGGGTGGACAGTTTAAGCCCATCACTATCTGAGACAAAACAAAACATTAAAACTTAAGATACATAAAGCCTATTTAAAAATAAACACGTTCATGTCGAGTATAAAGACGCACAACAGGGTGGACATGTCCTGTTTACTATGAGATAAATCTCCCTCAAATGAGGAAAACAGAGAAAAGAAAAGTTTGATCATTTGTTGGTTTCCCTCCCAGGAAATGATGTCACTTCTAATAAGTCATGTGATTTAGGACAAACGCTTAACGTTTTAAAGAGCAAGTGGCACCAAAGTAACAGGGTGGCCAGCGGTTTGAGACAAACTCATTAAAGATTTAGGTGCATCACAATAAATTGTATTTGAATTCAGAGAATAAGGCCAGATCCACACGAAGACAAAGATTTCCCATCCGATCTTTTTCTGCTAGTTTAGAAGAGTAATCTTCAGAAAACAGGATCGTGACATTGACCCGTCGAGCATCAGAGTTTTATAGCAGTGCAGCATTTATACAGGGTTGAGGAGTAACGAAATACAAGTAACTTAGTTACGCATTTAAAATACACAATGTGAGTCACTGCATTTCATTTGAAATGTGTGGTAATCAGATTCCAGTTCCATCTGAAAAGTGTTTTAGATTACCAAAGTGATTACTTTGAGTTTTAATGTCATTTAAACAGCGATTGGTGATTCTCTGACTCTGACCGTCTGAAAAAGACGAGTTCAGTTTCATGTTTTGGGAGTCATTTTATAATTCACTCGACACTGCGACTTTTTCTCACTATTGGTTTTTCCCTCACAATTGTGAGTTTGTGTTTCACAATTCTGACTTCTTTTTCTCACAATTGCGAGATTTAAACTCACAATTGCAAGTTACAAAGTCAGAATTATGAGATATAAACTTGCAATACTGACTTTTTTTTCCTTGCAATTGTGAATTTAGTGTGAGTTTATATCTCAATTCTGAGGGAAAAAGTCAGAATTGTGAGATAAAAACTCACAATGATCTTTTTTGTGTTTGTTTCACACTTATTAGTATTCCAAAGTATTCTAAAGTATTTAGATGAAGTGACTAAACTTGAGTAATGTAACGAAATACGATACAAATGACCTTTTAAAGCATATATTTTGTAATCTGGAGTTTAAAAGTATCTTACCCAGCCCTGCATTTATGAACGCGTCACACTTGAGATGGTCATTTGACTCTACGGTCAGTAACTTTGAGCCTCAGTCTCCTGCTCGAATGAGGTTCACCTGTACCGGCTAGAGTTTCCGGAGTGTTCGCTGGAGAACTTCCTGCACGGGAGGAGCATGTAGGATGAAGGACACTCACAGCTTTAAAATCAACACATTTAATGAGGCTCAGTTAAAAGTGAACATTAAAACTTCCACACAGCTCCGTAATGTCTCAGTGGCAGATGAGCGCCGTGTAGTGTCCGTGTCTCTAAACATCAGCTCAGTCCAGAAATCACGCTCGCAGCGATAGCGGTCACCGCGAGCAGCGCCGGATCGCACGCGCCGCGCCGGCTGGAGTTGCAGTAGCTCCGGCTGCAGCACGAGGGCGTGAAGGTGACGTTGTTCCCGCGGAGCACGGAGCTCTTGGGTCGGCCGCAGGCGCTCCTGGACACGCAGCCCTTGGAGAACAGCAGGGGCGCGCGCCCGAAGCGTCCGTCGGCGGTGAAGCACAGCTGCTGCGGCGGACACTCGGACAGCACGTGCTTACAGGTCCTGTTGACGGACGTCGGAGGACAGAAGTAACACATGAGTTTGTCACAGAGGACGCAGGGCTGAAGACACAAAACCAAGAGCACCAGGCCTGAGATCCACTGAACTCCAGCTGTGGACCGCATTTCGCCCCAGAGAACACACCAGGTCACCGCAGAGGTCAGGCGCGTGTTAAACACACACACACACCTCAGTGTCCAGGTGTGAGAAGATGCCTTAATTACCTTAATTGCTTTAATGACCTTAATTGCCGCACAGATCAGCTCGATCAGCTCAGCTGGATCTCCGGAAGTTCTGGTTCGTCTCTCCATGATGTTCTGTGAGCAGATTGTGTGTCTGCTGGACCTTCACTGATGGTCAGGACAGATCTCCACCCTTTCCTCATGAAATCACTTCTCAAAACACAGATTTTGGAGCTCTGTCAGTGCAGAAAGCAGTTGTGAAAGTGATGAACACACTCATTTTACAATTTTTTTTTTTTTTTTTTTGCCATTTTCGACTAAAACGTTTCTAATTTTCTTTCCCACTTCAATTAAAGTTATAAAAGAGTTAAAACTGGTATATTCCCTCTCTCTCTATAAATAAATATATAAATCTTAATATATATATACATATATATAAATAAGGCCTAATGGTTCGATTCCCAGGGATTGAAAGTGGGCACTCGCTCCACCCTCGATGACTGAAGTGCCTGACCCCTGACCCCTAATGCCTCACTTGTAAGTCGCTTTGGATAAAAGCGTCTGCTAAATGACTAAATGTAATGTAAAGGTAGACGGAAGCATGTCCTCTGACCGGGTCCACTCTGTGCTTCAGTAGTTCAGGGTCAGAACACATCTGAAGCAGAGAAGTGTGCGGGAATTAAAGCCAAACTTTGGATATAAATGGTGCTAAAACCATCAGTTTGTCTCTGAACGTCGAACATGTTGAAGCTCATGATGGTTTCAGAATCACACTGACCTTAAACCAGACCCTCAGAACCGGGTTACATTAAACACACACACATGGAGAGTTAGACTCAAACGTGTTTATTTGACTGAAGGTTCATCAGCTCTCTGACTGTAAACCAGCAGATAATGATAAAAAGCCGCTCTGACATTAATAAAATCATCACTTTAACACGAATCATGCGTGACATTTGCTCGTGTCACACGCTCAGTGGACCCTGCCCCGTGTCGGTCCATCACTGGTCCGGACAGTGAAGCGGGTCAGCCGCCGTGATGATGTCCGTCGGACTGACGGTGACCCCGAGCAGACGGTTCCCGGGCGCGGGAGCTTCATTGCAGCGCTCGTGACAGCAGCACGTGTAGCTGATCTGATGCTCGAAGCCCAGGAGAGTGACCGTCTGGTTAGAGCCGCACACATCCGGGGACACGCAGCCCTGGGCGGCCAGCACGGACACCGGACCGTAGCGCCTCCAGGCGGTGAAGCAGCGCTCGTGCGGCCTGCACTCGGTGGTGATGTTGGCGCAGCGGCCGCCTCTGGCCTGCAGGGGGCGGTAGTAGCACAGCAGGACTCCGCCGGAGCGACCCGACAGAACGAGCACAGCCAGGAGACAGAGCGCGGAGGCCCGCAGGAGAGTCTGGAAGAAGCCGGACCTGACGGAACACACATGAATGTCTTACATGCTTCGTTTTAGTGCATTACTATGAAAGTCAGAGAAGACTGAGGGCTGAAGTTAGTCATTTTAAAGTGAAGTTGCGCTGCTCCGCTACTGTGACGAGCTCGTGTCCGCCACTGAACTCAAAAAAGCGACTTTAAATCACGAAATTCTAATTGGGGGGGCGGGGAAGTCAGAATTGTGAGAAAAATCTCAAATGATCTTCCACATTGTTTTAATTAATTTCAGATATATCCTCGAGAAACGCCTCAGGAACAAGAGCGAATGTGGGCGGGGCTTGATCGTGTCTGTGGGGAGTTGATTGGATGGTGGTGGTTTGCTATTGGTGGATCTCGTGTGAGTGACAGGTTGCCCCGCCCTCGTCATCAGAGAAGAGATTCTGATTTTAACACAATAATGATGTGCAGCGATAAATCATTTACAACAAACTCTGCAATATTCCATAAAAAACAAAAACATTTTGATTTCACGATGACTGTAAAGGTTTTAAAGTCTCAGTGTTCAATCAGATCAGATTTACTAGAGAAACACATTTGACGTCTGAATTGAATTACGATGTAAAGAGTGTGACCTACATTTGTACTGAATGGAAACAGGAAGATGAAGTCCTGAAGAGAGATCAGCAGAACCGAGACTCAACTCAACATTCACCTGAAGTCTGGAGGATCTGCTGGAGCTTCAGCTCTTCTGGAATGAGTTTCATGAATCATCAGGGAAGCAGCTGCAGTCAATTGACTCTCTAGGAGAAGTGATTTCTTTCATGGCATGTTCATTTGCTTTCACTTCTGTCAAGGTCATACTTTGATGAAGGCTTGCATTTTTAATAGAAAGTTTGTGATGCAAAATCAAGAGAAAGAGATGAAGAGCAGAAGCCGTTCTCACATTTACAGTGAATAAAATTGAATAGAGATGCAAAGAATTCATATCTCTAATTCAAATGAATCTGGCTGGTTGTCAAAGAGCTCAGGCTCAGTGTGGATGAACACGGTCATTCGATAATACGTTTACTTCAGGTCAGGATGATAAATGAGCAGTTTTAGCCTGAAAAATCTGAATTTGTATGATTTTAATAAAATACATATATATATATATATATAAATTTAAGCTCAGTGGATCCGTGTTCTTCAGTCCATGCAGTGTGTGGATAAAACAAGACCGCAAACAAGACAAGATTCAGGAAAATTCGTCTGTTCATAAAGACTTATTTTTATTGGCAGTGGAAAATAAGTTTCAGTATTTTATTGAAATGAAAGAAATAAATAATACTGTGATAAAAATAGTTCATAAGTACTTAGACTGTACATTATTTCTATTACAGGACCAGAAGATTTATTTAAATAAAGGACAATAAAAAGATAGTAACATGACTTTAATTGTACACAAGTGACTAAAGAATGTAAAATTACAAAATCGAGAAGACTGGGATATGATTCCAGCCTATGCCTTTGATATCATCCAAAAATGACAAATCCTACATAAAGGCGGATACAAAAGGGTCATTGAAACAAAAGGAGTGGCTACAAATGTAAGGCTTGATTACAGTGGAGAGAGAGCGAGAGACAGAGAATCAGAGACAGAGAATCAGAGACAGAGAGAGAGAATCAGAGAGAGAATCAGAGAGAGAGAGAGAGAGAGAGAGAATCAGAGAGAGAGAGACAGAGAGAGAGAGACAGAGAGAGAGAGAATCAGAGAGAGAGAGAGAGAGAGAGAGAGGCCACTGGAGGATTGGTCCATCTGAGAATCACACACACACACACACACACACACCTCTGTAGTACAGCTCTAGGGAATGGATAAACAGTGACTTTCAGCCAAAAAGATGCTAGAGAATCCTGGCATCAGCATCACATCTGTAGAAAGATGTATTCAAAATAGCCCTCAAAATTATTACAAAGTATGGCTTATCCAAGGGTCTGATTTTGGTATCAGGATATAAAACATGTACCGACCCTGATATTCACACAACGCCATCGACGCGGGCCACTTTCTCACAGTCAACAGGGAGAGAAAAGAAGATTAAGAGAGTTAAGATCAAACACACAAAGTACTTTTAGATTTAAAACAAAATCAATAAGTAGCCGATACGATAAAAACTCATCGAGAATGATAAAAATGAGATTATGCCTACAGACGTAAATGTACAAACTCACTTGTGATACATAAATTACACCTAGAAGAGTTGAACTGGATTAGGACGCGTGAATTAAAGGGTGACCAAATAAAATCAAGCAAAAGTTGATATGAAACACTGCTGAATTAGTGACGCTCCTCTGCAGGAATAAATAGAAGAGTTGAAATCTAGAGAATAGACGGGCGGGACGCCGAGACGGCTCGAGTTGATGGGATTACGGGTCTGTGACAGGGAAAATCCCAAAGGAATGCTGTGGAACTCCAGCCTGACGGGGCTCGTGCTCTTCTGCTGCGTCACCTGAGGAAGCAACGACATCATCATCATCATCATCATCATCATCATCATCATCACAGGAAACACGGACTAAACCAAAGAACCAAGAATGCTGCTCTTCTTCACAGCGGATTCGACTTTCATCTTTGACGCAGCTATTGAACGATTTACACCATCGATCAGTGATTCCTGCACAGTATCAGAGCGGCTCGATTCATCGATTCAGAGACTGTGACCATTAGAAAATAACTTCAAATAAAGACCATCAGTGGCGACAAGCGACTGTTAAAAAGCGGTTTGTTCAAAAACACTCATTTATCCAGTGAAAGTTTTCATTGAATCATTCACTCAGTATTTGATTTTAAAATTAAATATATCAAATATTCAAATTGACTCAATTTTATTGAGAATATTTATTGATTCAGAATATTGTGATTGTCCATGTATCGAGACCCGTGTCTGACAGGGAGGTCGCGCTCGTCTTTTCTCCTCTATAGTGTCGTATCTCCTCGTGAGACGCTTCTGACACAAGAACACATGTGGGCGGGGCTTGATTGTGTCTGTGGGAATTGATTGGATGGTGGTGGTTTGCTATTGGTGGCTCTCGTGTGAGTGACAGTAACCGTGTGGTCGTTTATTGCACAGTAACACATTCTACACACAGAAACAAACAGCCGTCATTAAAGCTTCAAACCTACGCTTGGTGTTAGTCAGCTGAATGACACGGACACTAAAACAGAGAAGCGCAAGGACCGGTGTGACTGAGCGCTGAGCGGAGAGCGTGTGTTCACGCGGCCGTTCACGAAGCAGCTGGACCGCTGGGGGTTTCTGGGTCACGTGAGCAACGGCATCCATTAGTGAAGTCAACTTCAGGCTAAATGAGCCCCAACGAGACCAAAGCGAGCTAAAATGAACACTGGCTTTAAATAATAATAATAATAATAATAGTAAAGAGTTGCAGTTCCTGGGGACGTGACGTATTCCACAGAGCCCCTAAAGCTGTGTTTCCTGACCGCTGAGTTTGTTCGCAATGCAAAGGAAAATATTTTTGCTTTTTGCTCACTAAACACGGTCTGTAAAAGGTTAACGTTTTGTGTTTCTGAAGAGCGGAGAAGAGTCTCGTGTGATATTTCCATCCAGTTGTGGCCAATATGCTACGGTTTTAAATACTCCACTTTATTATAATCTCAAGGCTGTTCCAACAGCTGCAATGAAGATGCTACTCCAGTGACCCACAAAACGTGTCATTCGTTGGTCAGAAACCTTGCCATTCCACGTGAGCTTTATTGTCAAAAACGCCAATATTACAGTCACACATGTACGTACGTGTTTGACAAACACACAACGACACAATGCCTGCCAACTCTGATGACAGGGTTGAATTATTTAAAAAATACAAGGTTTCCGCCCAACAGCTACGATGTGCAAGTTATTTGTTTTATCACCAAGAACTTCACGTCCTCCTGTACACTTGCAGTTTATCCAGTGATTGAGGCCATTTCACGACTTCAGTCCTGATTCAGTAACCTCCCTCGTGCGATGCCATTTCCAGTAAAATCAGCCCAAAGCGCAAAAGATCTTTGAACTACCATTGGTCCGTGGTGATGATGTAATAGTGGGTGTGGCTTTAAAGCAGCAGTTTTACAATATACTGTATACAGTGGCGTATAAACAAACATGATGTGATCGGATCCCCACGTCGCTCTGATCGCATGATTCAGAATCATCATATTCATCTAAACGGCGCTCTCAGCAGCGCCAGGATGTTCGCTAACGTCACCGCGTCGTGAAGATGCTCTTGCGCTCAGATCATGTGAATAATGAAGGCTCACCTGGTTGAGATCAGCAGGAGTATGTTCTGACCGCGGCCGAGTCCAGACGCTGAACTCCGCTCACGCCGCCTGCAGCCGCGCCACACACACACGCACGCATTAGTCTCACACACAGCAACATGTTAAACGCACACCTGCGCTGACATAAGCGACACACACGAAACGAGCCGACTAGCGGAATCAAGGCCTCACGTACCATCCAGCTGCGGTTTCTTGGCCAGCAGGGCGGCGTCTCCGGCGCTCACCCTGAAGCTCGCAGGAAGCGTGTCAGAGGCGCTCACACTCATCCCACGCACGTCTTTGGGACGAAACTTCTTCCTCCAGGACGGTGCGCGGCGGAAGTTCTTGTCGTCGTCCTGCAGAGGAACGGCTGTGATGAGAAGCGCTCCGATCCGATCCGATACGGCAGACTGAAGACCCTGACTCAACTCACCTCTTCCAGTCTCCTCTCTGTTCCCGCGGCGATCAGGTGACCGTACTCGTGCTCCAGTAACGCTCTCGCCTGCGGACAGACAGCGCGGTCGACGGACACGGTGTGAAAAACAAGATATCAAAAGCAACAAGCCAAACATTTGATAGTCCTGCCCGCTCGGAGCGCACACAACAGTCGACGCAGCGCGAAACGAGTTCAGAGCGTGTCTGACCTGAGTGCACTGTGTGGGGATCTGCAGAAGCAGAGCCAACGCGTTGTGGTCGAAGGACTCGTCCAAGGCGACGAGCGCTCCGTGAACACCACTCTCCAGAAGGTTGTTGGCGTAGTCCTTCAACCCGATGGCCTGAACCCAGCTGACCAGGCGCTCGTTCGTCCACACCAGCACATCTGCACAGACACGAGCGTTAAAGGACACTCGCACGACCGCACAGAGGAGAAACCCACGCGCGCTCACCTTTGACTTCAACCTGAGACTCCTCGCGTCTTCGCTCCAGGTCTTTTCTGTCGTAGTTCAGTCGTCTCAAACACATCACGCCGCACTGAAAACTGTTCCTGCAGAGAGAACCACAAGCACAGTGAGGATCAGTAAACCCTTGAACACACCCGCAGAGCTCAGGAGGCAAATGCCATTCGTTCGTGTGTGGATGGATGGATGGATGGATGGATGAATTCTCAGTCAAGAACTACTCTACCCTCAATCCCGTAGAGAGATCCGGCCATCAGAAAAGCTACCGTTACCACAGAAACCACTCACTCCCACAAAGACTGTGGAGCATGTATGGAGTAGGTCTCCTATATTCTCAAACTACTTACATGTGTGCATGTGGCATTTTAAAATAGTAATGAGGCCAAAACATTGGTAAAGCACATTTATTCGAGTTTTATTGTCCGGTGTCAAGTAGTTCATTCTCTCATTAACGTCAGATAAATGTCATTTGGCCGCTTCAGTTCACGGCTTCTAACACTTCAGTAAATAATGTGTTGGAAAATCAAAGGGAAAAACAGCAGCCCAGGGTGGAAACTCTGAGGACACATGAATGAACAGAGGCCAGAGGCAGTGAGCTGACCATGACTGACCTATGAAAACTGTCCACCATTTTGAGCTGACTGCGGAGGTCTTTTTTGGTCAGATGATCCAGCATACGAGCGTCTACCAGCGACTCCATGAAGTAGCTGCGGTACTGAGGTAAGCCGAGGCTCGGCAGCCAGTCGTTACCGATCCATTCGTGGTTCATGTCGCCGTAGGCCAGCGTCTGAGAGCAAACAGCACACATTCAGTCCATTCACGACCACAATCACCACATTCAAATGCACTTCATATTCAGTGATGTTACCGAGTTCACCGTCAGATGAGAAGAAACTTGAACTGAAACGATCTGAATAACGCCTCGTCTTCTTTACAGCTGAATTGAACTCATTTCATAATTGATGAACTTTACAGTTATTGAACGGATTCTACACTGAACTGTACTGTATGAGTGTGATAGAAATAAAAAGAACAACATTCATCAAGAACATCATACAGATGCAGTGATGGCGGATCATAACCTCCTGATCTCATTTCATCTGGTTTCTAACAGTCAACCAGCGTCAGCTCCTGTTCTCAGCGTGATCCAGAAACACAGGCTGTTTAGAACGAGGGTTTCCAAGACCAGCAAACATCGCCTTAACACGAAGAACTGCAGTGAATCTCACGAAACCCGTCGAGAGCACTTCCAGGTCACAGGTCTCCCGGCTTCTCAGACACAAGAGCAAAGCTTTCATGTCAAACTCTAAGCTTCATTTTCCAAAAGCTAAATTTGTGAGACGTGACTTGAACGTGTTCCCGACAGATCAGGAGATTCACCCGCTGTCCATTCCTGCATTTGTGAGTCATGTGCGATAAAACAAAGCCAACAACAGAGAAGGGCAGACGTGTGTGTGTGTGTGTGTGTGTGGAAGATGGTCAAACCTGGGCCCAGCCGCCCTCCTCGTCCTCCTGGTGTTAGCAGGTTAGCATGTGGAGCGAGGGGAGGCGAGTCAGTAGCAGAAGGTAAAATACAGTAAGACATCACAGCACGCACACAACTATACCAGCTGACTGACCGTGAGCGGCGTGGCGGCCAAACTCTCCATCTCCTCATGCGTGAGCCAGACATTCCCAGTAGACTACAAGATCCGTGAGTGAGGATGGGAAAACAAGTGAGGAAAGATGGAGTGAAAGAGGAAGAACGTGTTATTGAGCAGCAGGAACATTAGTGAAAGCGGTCACAATCCTCGCATCAGGTGTTAATGTGTGTGAGGCATGCGAGAGAGAACAGGCGTGAACTGGTAAAACGCAGCGGCGTGAACGCGCGTTCCAGCTCACGGCCACAGCAGGAGGTGTGCGAGTGTCCCTGCTTTAGCTTCAGATCATCTCTGATCTTCTGCTGCTGACGAATAACAGCCTGTACTCCAGTCCTCTGAGACCTGAGGATGACTCCTCGGTGAGGTGATGAAAACCTCGACTAGGCAGCGGCTCCTCGCGGCAGAACACGAGCTCCAGAGGGTGGAGACGGGTGGGTGTAGGGATATGTAAAGTGGGAGGAGCTGGATCTGGATCTCATGTTCTGCAGTGAGGATCATCTGCCACTAGGGCTGCTCGATTCGACAAGCTTTTCTGATTACAATTTAAAACGAAACGAAAATATTCCGGGTTTGCTGTGCTTGTTTGTGGAGATGCACAATTTTGGCACATTGATTTTATATCAATATGACTATAAAATAATAACAATAATAATAATTCACATTAAAAAAATACTAAGCATTCTAATATTTCAATATTAGAAATATTATTTATATAATATTCTATTACCATAAGATGAGTATTTGAAAAAGAAATATTACATTTCATTTTTCATCAACTGTAAAATGACAATATTTATGGTTCTTATTTTTCCACCTTCAAATGATAAACCAAAGTTTTATTTTGATGTAAAAACACAAAAGTCCTTGAAGCTTCTCTTTTGTTTGTTAGTGAAGATGTTCAACGCACGTGAAAACCGCAGATGCTGCTGAAACGCTGCGCTTATATTTGAACTCTTTCCCGCCACTGGCAAGTTTTTCCCAAACCGGATCGAAACACAGATGAAGAAGCAGAAATAAGGGATCGAAGCATTGCTGACACGCATGTAAAATAACACGATCATTAAACAGCGTGTAAATCAAAACTGAATGACATTAAAGGGTCATGAAACCCCAAGATAAATTTGAGACGTGAACAGATACGTACAGAAAACACGAAAAGCACTCAAATCTAAACAAGGGGAAATTGGTTATTTTTGTGTTTTTCTGAGCAATTTTCTTTCTTTTGGGATGAAAAGCAGAGTTGAAGCAACATCACAGAATATAACGCAGAAGTGTGTGATTGGAAATCCACGTCATCCGGTTCTGAGCGCCCCAATCACTGTTTTACGCATGAGATCGCATTACAGCGGAGAATTCAAACAACAACACTCGCAAAGCAGATCAAAGATCAAATACGGACTGGAGGAAGCATGTGTAAGTTTCTAAGGACATATTTCATAGACTATAGTGCTCTAAACATGAACCAGTGCCGTGTGTGCGCATATATTTAAATCGCATCGTCTTCAAATGAAATATATGTGCAAACAAGGACACCGATACGTCTGATCATGAACATGACGAGGAATTATTCTGATACACAAGACTTCATGACACGTTACTGAATGAAATGTTGAACTCCCGTGGAGGAAACCAATGAAGCTCATCTGTGTTCGATCGTCGTTCTGAATCCCATCCGCACAAAGTCTTTGACAAAAACACAATTTTCTCAGCTCTTTGTTCAAAGTGAGCTTTTTAGAAGGACAAAAAGAAGAAATGAAGCTCGAATAAAATGTCTTTGTTTGTTTAAAAGCTCTGTTCTTTCTTTGGATATAGTGACTGTTCAGAATTTCACACAAAATATTCTGGGAGGCGTGAAAGTTGTGTGAATGAGATTAAACATGCTGCTGCTGCTGGCTGGCAACTTTTTTAGAAAACACCGGCGGGGAAAGAGTTCATTGCAATCAAATGATCAGGATTTCTGTTTTATTGTCATTAATAGTGCAGCCCGACCCTCAACATTCGCCTCCTTCGGTTTCTAAAAGCGCTCCGCTCGAGTGAGAAAGCTCGTTTTCATTCATGTGTCGATGTCTGGCAGTATCTACTCTGATAATGCTGGAGGAACAAAACACAATCAGAATCATATTGAGCTTTAAAACCGGAGATGGGTTTGATGGTGTCAGATCTCTGAATGCAGGCGGTTCCCTACCGTTCTGGATGTAGGTGGCGCCGACGGGCTCGTGAGCGACATGATCTCCTGAATAGCAAGGCGTAGTTTGAGGCGGTGAAGAGGGTTGCTGATGCCAATCTCACGCTGAATCTCAGTGTCGGACAGGGCGGACATGATGGCGCCGCTCTTCACATTGGCACGGCAGGCCGCCACATACCAGGCGGGCATCCCGACCCACAGCTGAGAAACAACGGCAGCGGTCAATGAGATTGACAGGACACGCTCATCTGGACAAAGGTGCTTTCCTCACTATCACATATCTCAGTTGTAAAGCCAACCCTTATCTTTGCTTTGGAAAAGTGTTCCGAACTGTTGTACCTCGAGCCACACCACGACCGTGGGTCCGTCCCACTGAGCGAAGGGCAGACCCTGCCGACAGGCTTCCTCCAGCAGCTCATGTCTGAAAAGACAAAGAACAACATGAACACACGTGTAGGTGCAAAGAGCACGTCTCATGGGCAAACGTGACACGCACTCATACGAAGCGTCACGCGGTCAGCGAACAGTGTAAAGGTGTGAGGAAACAGCAGCTGGATTAGCAAAAGAGTTTTGAGCGAAAGAGTCCAGACATCTTCATTTCCACCAACAAACCAACAACACATCGCCAGAACAAGCAGGGATTCAACCATCTCAATGCCAATCCTGACATCAAAGGTCAAAAAATGAAAGCACAATGATTTTAAATGATTAGCTACTTTACATTTCAATGGGATTTTCGGGTGAATTAATTAATGATAGAAGGCGAATCTTCAACCTGTTTGCACGAACAGACAAATGTGTTCCTCTCACACGCTCGGTTCAGTTTCTTGCTCCTCTGATTTCATCATGACAGACGGCAGAGAAAGCAGCGTGGACACCTGTGACACCTGGCGATGTGAACGCTCTCAAAACACGACACTGAAGGTTTCCCATCCGACATCAGACAGCCACTGAAGAGCTCAGATGACAGGACAGTGCAGACGAACATGCATGACATCAAGCGCCTCACAGACATGCTGAAGGATGAAGAGAAGCATTCGGTCCCGGACTCAACAACGGCTCTGACTCCCTTCACTTCAGCTAGGGTACTCGAACACAAGAGCTGGTTCCTCACTGTAAACGGGTCTTAAAGGATTAGATCACTTCAGAAATCAACTACACAAATGCTGATCTTGCACTGCTCTGTGATGCTCCACGGATTACGCAATCACATTGAGAGGTCACATGACGCAGGGGGAAAAACTCCATCTCACTTTCTCCTCAAACTTAAAAATCGTCCGACATCGTTGGTAAAGGCGTTTGACTTAGTCTCCGTTCACTTCGTAAACACTGGATCGGTACTTCCTCCTATGACCTTTCCAACGACCTACATTTTAGTATAGAATGTGCGATGGTTTCTCTAGATCAGTGGTTCCCAAAGTGGGGGTCGATTTCTATTTTTTTTTTTAAAGTGGAAAAAATATATAGGCCCAATATATTTTTGTTGCAATTAATTTAATTCAATACTTATTAAATGGTGTTTGCAGAAAAGTCTGATTAAAAAAATTATATAATGTATGTTTTTTAATTAAATTTGTCATTTTGTCCCAGACATTATACGAGATGACGTCAGCGTCGATCACCATCGAGTGACGTACGTCACGCGCTGTTGTTCGCTGAAGCTGAAGGTGTTTGGAGGCTACAAACAAATAATACCTGCTTTAAAATGAGACGGTGGTTCATATCCACGACAGAAAAAACGATGTACAGGTGAGGCCGCGGAGATCAGGGAGGTGATCGTAAACGGAGGACATCGTTTTGATGTGTAAAACTGACATTGATATTGCATTATATGTGTGACGCTGAGAGGAATGAGGAAGAATTATTCAGCATAACACAGAAACGCTTTACCGAGTACTTGGTGTTTCGGACACGTTGACCGTCGGATTAGCATGACCACGCGTCCGTGCGTGCGTGCGTGTGCCGCTCAACCCAACATAGTTGCACAGTTACTTTCCGAGAGAGAACAGGTGGATATCGAGCGGCTCATGCAGAATTGTAACACTGATTTTTTCACGTAGAACAATAAAATATAACTTTGTGTGCTTTGAGACTGGGCATAAAATCGATTCGCTGTACATTTCACACGACGGGAGGGGAGGGGGGGGGAGAGGGGGTCGAGGAGCAGCAGCCCATTTATCATGGGGGTCGCGGGCTAAAGAGTTTGGGAACCCCTGCTCTAGATCAGACTCTTATTCCTCGTCTGCACTGAAACTGACGTTTGGACCCGTTGAACCCCAGTGAAGTCCACTATATGGAGAACAATCCTGAATGAGTTCCTCAAAAACCTTTATTTCTTTTCCACTGAAGAGAGAAACACACGAACATCTTGAATGACATGGAGGAGAGTGAATTACAAGGACATCGTGTCATCATGAAATCAAATCATTTTTAAAAAAAAAGTTTGTTGTAAATGATTTATCGCTGCACATCATTATTGAGTTAAAATCAGAATCTCTTCTCTGATGACGAGGGCGGGGCAACCTGTCACTCACACGAGATCCACCAATAGCAAACCACCACCATCCAATCAACTCCCCACAGACACGATCAAGCCCCGCCCACACGTGTTCTTGTTCCTGAGGCGTTTCACGAGGATATACGACACGATAGAGAAGAAAAGACGAGTGTAACTTCTCTTTCATGCTGAATATTTTTTAGTGAAACACTCTACATACCTCGGGCCAAAACTGAAACGGACTACTCTGAATTAAACTCATTTTGAATAACTACAATTTTATAAGAAAAAAAAATGATTGCACCTTTTCCTTTGGCTGGCATCGACAAAAACTACATTCACGAAGTGAAGTATATCACAGGAGGGATTATCGCTTTTCCCGTGTCCTACCTACACCTCACAGTCTGTCTCCACGTCAGCAGAGGAAACGGAGCAGTTGTGTTTGTTTACGGAGACTGTAATGAAACACAAATATACTGGTAATGAAGTTCTTCCTAAGACTACAGCGCTTTTGAGTTTGGATTCCTCTGTGAGAGAGCAATACATAAATCTAGGAATCAACCAATACAGTTATGAAACAATCATCATCTCAACCAGCACCACATGTGTCATGCTGTAAAGGTCAGTAGGTTAGTCGTGCTGAAGCGCATCACAGCAAGCGTGAGACGTGCAGGTGGTTTTCATGCTCCACACGGGTCCAAACACGATCAAGACGGTCTGCGGACACTTACCCTGAGTTTGGGCTATGAATGACATGTGAAAGAGTGAGTGAGGAGAGAGGGGGAGAACAACCAGAATGAGCCACTGCAGGACTGATGGGTAATGAGACATGAATCATAATGACATCAACACTCGAACAGATCATCCGCCGATGAGTGAAACAAACACGACGGCGCCTTCATGATGGAGACCCCGATATACTCCAGGAGAACTCGAACAACGCGCCGCTGTGGTGACATTCAGACCAAAATCAGGCTAAAACAGTGTCGGGAGTTTTAAACCGCTTCTGGAAAAGATCGCTCCAGCTGGGAAACGCTCCCATTGGTCTGTGGTGATGACGTCATAGGCGGGAGTGGCTCGGATCTCCTCCTTTGAGGTGTAAATCTTCTCCGGTTCTTTTCGTTGAGGTCAGACGCGAGTCAAACGTGAACCCACGGGAGAGACTTTAGAGTAGAAACTGAAGCGACACGGACAGTTCTCACTGTAAAGCTGCTACTATATAGAGTTCTGTGTAACGAAACGAATCTCAGACCCACATCACTGATCAGGTGCTTCTGAACTGGTTCTCATGTTTGTCGTGCGCTTATTTTGTTATTGACGGACGCTGTTGGGATGTTCGTTAACGGAAAAAGAACTTCACCGAGTATATCGGGGTCTTAACGCCTCACATTCACAGTGCATGGTGAGCAAAATTAAAGCGGCGTAGCGATGACCGAACAACGGATGCAGACATGGTGACGGGTCAGTGATGGAGTTGAGTGAAGATGTTGAAGCACAAACTCAATCACTGAAGATCAGGGTGTCTGGAGTCATTTCTATATGCGTGTCCCTTCAGAAATTAATAACGAACGCTATTGACGTGTCACTCACTTCTTCTGCAGTTTTCTGTTCTTCTCTGCAGGGCCGCCCAGTTTGCCGAGCGTCATGGCGTCCGGTGAGCCGCTTCCGTCAGGCGTTCCTGCCGGCGCTGATCGACACAAACACAAACAGAACTCATGATGAACTCCAGATGATTTATTTGTAGATGTGGTTTGGTTCAGAGTAATGAAGTTTGAATCTTTTGTTTTGGTGCGTTTTCTCAACAAAAAAAAAAAAACGGCCCAGAAGGATCAAGTGTTGCGTGAGCGGCGGTGACGGATGAGCGTTTCTGACCAACTCTGCGTGTGGCTTCCCGGATTCAATCACAGAACATATTAGCCCAGTTTACCGCCCGTTTCAAGTGCTTTTTATTTTGTGACCAGAAGTGCTTTTGTGAGATCCCTTCATTCATCATTTTTACTTTTATAATATAGAGATCACATTTATTTAATTAAATCTTTACATTTTGAAGTTTAATAATTACATTAAGCCATATCACAATTCCTGTTTTTCCATGCGGACTTCTTGGAATGGTAACTAAGACTCTTCTTAAACCATTTCAGAGTTTTTATGACGTTAAATTTGATCAAACTCAATGTAAGGTGTTTTAAGGAGCCACAGGCCCTGATCCGGATGAGCTGTGACTGATGGCACACCTGGGACAGGAGACTCTTTTCCCACAGGATTGGGTCGACTCTTCTCTTTCTTTGCGAACAGACGACCGATGGAGACCTTGATGCTTTTCTTCTTGGCGCCCTTGTTGAGAGAGTCCTGACTGCTGTTGCTGCTGCTGGGATTACTGCCCGCTCCGTCCTGCAGCCCGGCGCTGAACACACACACACACACACACACACACACGTCACACCTCTGACCCTGCATGAAGACTCATTGTAACGCTGCAGAACGAGTGAGCGTCACTGACCCGCGCACGTCTCGGATGTCCTCGTGGCTGGCGGTGTGCAGCGCTCCTTTATGGAGTCTGATGGAGGACGGGGTGGACGGAGGAGACGTCTCACATCTGATAGTGGCTTTGTCATCCTGAGCACACTGAACACACACACAAACATCAGTCAAACACACACACCTAAAACACTCAATCTGGGGCTGTTTGAACTTATTTTAGCAGCTCATTTTAAATTGGATGAAATGAATATGTAAATTTGGTCTTTGTAAAATGCAAGGTATAAAATATGTTTTACGGTTATCTCAAACTTGTATGACTTCGTTTGTAGGGTTTTTGCGCAGTTTTGTCCCTTTAAGGCCTCTGTGAAACTCAAAATCATCATCGTGTCCCATAATGGCCGTTCCTCATACGGTTGTGTATAATTATATGTATAATTATATTAATAAGCAGGGCTGGGTGGGATGATGATGTCATATCTGATTCATAACATACTAATGCTAGTGTTGGTATCTTCTGCTTTATGTCCATCAAAAGTACATCAAATGAGTTTGAAATATGCATTCACGTCGACAGTTTTCTTGTGGGGTGGGGTGAGGCTTGATTCAATGCATCACATGCTGATTGGATGGAGGCAGATCTGGATGTGATATTACAGTGCAAGAAAGGGGCGGAGTTTAATGACTGGAGAATCCTGCATACAGAGAAGATTGTCGTTACCAGGTCAAGAAAATTAAAAAATAAACATGCATTGATGAGCCGTTCGCAATAATATCCAAACATGCATATTTTAAATGGAAGATTGCGGTCATGGCCCTCAGCCCTGCTTATCATCTGTGTGTGTGTCATGTGACGAGAGGATATCAATCTCTCTCAGTGCTGTTCATCAGTGCATGTGTTGAGTGTGGACACATGTTCACATGTCCAGAACCGCTCAGGTGCAGAGGTTACAGGAGGGTTACACATGCAGCAGAGTTTGTGCCAGAGCAGTTTCTCTAAATTACCTTCCTACGATGCTTCCGCAAATCGCTAGGCTGTTGGAAGCGCAAGCAAATGGAGAAAGAAGAAACAGGCAGTTAGCAGAATTTCAGGTAAAAGCACAGAAGCTGGTGAGAAAAGATTTTAGAGACACACAAACACACTGAGAAAAGCATGAGAGGCATCAAGGCTGGTTTCACACAGGGTCACTGCGGAGACACACACACTCTCACACACACGCACACTCTCACACACACACACACTCTCACACACTGTCACACACACACACTGTCACACACACACACACACACACACACAGAGAGAGAGGAATACCACAGACTGTTCACTCTGGAGGTCAGACACTGATTGGTTTCACTTAAGATGATGCGTTTTCCAAATGAGCTCCTGAATAATAAATGAAATAATTTTTAACCTCCATCACGTAGTGTCTTAAAACAGTGAGGTTCAGTGAAATTCTACCATGTGACTGCAATGTTATACCTTACATATTGACCACATATTTATATATAAATATATATGAGGCTGTTTATCTATTTTGACTAAAGCACACAGAAGAGAACGAAACGGAATTGAAGACTTTTGTGAACGCGCTGTGAAGAGTATTTCTGAAGCACTGTAGCCAATCACAGACGAATGTGTACGTCAAACGTGTCCCGGGAAACCTTCAAGCGCTGTGCTTTGTGTCTTTCTACAGTCATTTCATTAAGGCTAGCGTTCGTCGCTGCTATCGTGACAGCACAAGTCTGGATGAGGCATGTTGTCCAGAGTGAACGGTCATTTGGCTTTATCTTCTCAAGGTCTAATGGCTCATTTCCCTGCCCAGGGAACAAGCAGGAAGTGCTTCAGTAAACTTCCTCTAGAGCTCAAGCATTAACAGAGCAGGAAACGGTCAAACGCTTTATTTCGGTCAGTAGTGAGTGATACCTGCACAAACACATGAGCACAGGTCAGCAGAGGCAGGACACACGGCTCGCAGCGGGAATGCTGGGACACACACGCACAGCTCTATTACTACACCACGCTCACGGAGCACACGTGTGACTGACACGCTGAAGGGCAGCGGCTCACCAGGGTCATGACCCCCATGCGGTCCATCTCTCGGCTGGGGCTGCGGGACGGCCGGCGGGGCGTGGAGTGACCGGATCCGGGCGGCGAGGCCTCGGCATGAGATGAGCCGTGGAAGGAGGGTGGCAGAGATGCCAGGGAGCGGAAGCGGCCGCCCAGATCATCTCCGCTGCCCACGCGGCTCTCGATCTCCTCGGCTCTCATCGTCGTGTTCTCCTTCTCCTCCTGTATCATCCTGTCAGGACACACACCCACACACAGGCTCGGGTCAGCGCACAGCACTCACAAATACAACTACATTCGTCACAGAAATCTCAGCACTTCAAGCCGCCAGTCACTAGGTGTTTACACGCACTCGTTTCTGAATGAAGCAAATCTGATGAGAGATTTTTTATGAAGCCAATCCGATTCACATTCGTTTTTATGTGCATTCAATTTCTTGCGCACCTTCAGCGCATGTGCAGTGAGGCGTGGGAGGACACGGTTATAACGCCACCAGCATTATTGCGGTTTTTGCTCTGATGACGTCTAAAAACGATCACCTGTCAGAAGAGCTTTATTAAACATTCCATCTCATCCACTGACCAGTTCATTCATTTATTTATTCATTTATGATTTAAAGCCATATCAGCAGCAATGGCTAAATATCACTTCAATACATTGCTTACAATGATTTAGCAATTTTGTCTTAAAAACAAAATCAGGCATATATACCAATAACAACAACATTAATAATAACACTGACATAGAGTCTTTCGATTGAATATTCTAAAATCCTTTTTAAAAATGTCCCACTGAGCAGTTCATAGGATATAAATAAAAATATGCTCGTTCTTAAGACGCAAGACATTCCGGTTCAAGTCACAAGTTCAAGTTTTGAATTCGATTGAAGCGTTTACATGCTTAATTTGGTAACTTATATATATAAAAAAATCAGTCTCTTTCTCTGGATGTCAGACTCTGCATCTATACAGTATCAACAGATGACAGTCTATCAAAGACATTTCAGCCCGTGTCACACGCGTCAGTACCGTATCTCGTTGTTAATGGCGTCCAGCTGCTCCTGCAGCATCAGTGCGAGCGTCTGAGCGTCTGCCTGTCCAGCAGGAGACAGAAGGTCCATGGAGCTGAAGACCGTCTCTCTGTCGTCTTCCACGTCTGACATGTCCATATCGCTCTCAAACGCATGAGCGACGTTAGCCAGAACATTAGCCTGCTGCAGCCGATCCCACTCCTGCTCGTCCAGAGTCTGCACCTGACCACATCACAGCAGAAATCACATCAACCGCATCAAAACGCATGGGCTCATTTGAACGCTTACTACAGCTAGTCTGTGATTGTATTGCCGTCCGAATCCAGACTGTCAGGGTTTTTCTCCCACGATCTGAAAAGTCCCAGCTGAACATCTGAGTTTACAAGAAGCAAATGACACTCAACTTACACTCTCTTACGTTAAAACGAGGTGTTAAGGCTTATGTTTTAGACGAGAAGCAGAATGTGTTTTGCAGAATGTGCCCATACAGCAGACGGGACTTCACCTTGGAGGGTTCGTCTCGGAGCGCAGAGACACGGCCCTTCTGGGGTCGTCGGAGCACCAGCGCGCCGCTGTAGTGACTGTCCATCGCTGACGACACAGACACCGGGTACCTAAAATCAGGCGTGCCGCTCGCATGAGAACGCCTGCGTGAAATAAAAGCCGCCATCACAATGCAAAGCAAAGACAAGAACACCGATTCTCATCAGACGCCCTTGAGTTACCCATGATGCAGCAGAGAGTTGCTCCTGCTGCGGCCCCTCTCGTGCTCTGACCTCATGGTCTCGATCTGGATGAGCAGCTGCTCCTGCGATCACAGACGGACACTCGTGAACAAACCGCGACCGCGGCGGATCGTGAGCGAGAGAGCGAGCGAGCACTGACCTTCTCGTGATGAGCCTCCTCGATCAGCTTCTTCGTGTGTTCCAGGTCCCGGATCAGAGCGTTCTGCGTCAGAGAGCACAAGCGTGAGGCGTGTGGGACGGTGGCGTGTGGGACGGTGCGGTGTGTGAACGGAGGCCGTACCTTGTCCTCCAGCGCAGACATGCGCTCCTTCAGGTGCAGCTGCAGCCTCTCGTTGGACTCGGACAGCAGCTTGTCCACCGTCTCCGACAGACGCTTGTTGTGCTCTTCGTTCATCTTCTCTCGCTGACGCGCCTTAAAAACACCGTACACAGTATTAGCATTTGAAAACAGACGTCAGCGTTTGGTTGATTGAATTTATACTGCAAAGACACACTTCTCACAGCGCACGTCTGGTGTGATGAAGCTGCGACTGCTAATGTGTTTCGCTTTGATCATGAAAATATTTATGCAAGTTCATACACTTGTACGATGGTCGTGTGTAATAACTGGAACACGTCTGTCTCTAGTGCTCTCAGGTGCCACTGTGCACATGCAGGGAAAAATCTCAATCGTTGAGGAGAGAATGAAGTTTGATCTGATGTACTCATACCCTGAGCAGCTCCTGGTTCTTCTCCTCCAGCTGGGCCTCCATCTGTCTGAGACGCTCCTCCACGTTCCCATGACGCTCCTCGGCCTGCAAGAGACGCACGCATGAGATAACAGCAACAAATACAAGAGATTCATCATGCTGTGACAGAAAACAAGTCATTCGATCCGTCTGGAGTTAGTGAAAATGAACGGATGTGTGAGGATGACAGTCTCGATCCAGCGTTCCCGTGTTCGGTTCACAGGTGAAACGATGAACATGAGCACGTGCGGCGGAACCGACCAGATCACAATGAGATGATGATCGTCAGGCACTATTAGGGACGTGCACAAGCACCGACTAGTCGAGTACTCGTCATCACACCACTAAGACAACTAGGAAAAGTGGCCAATTGCTCAGGACAGATGAGAAAATCTGCTTTTAAGAAGGAAAGGAAACCTTGCAGTTTCTCCACCGCTGCGAACAGGTTAACATGTTAAAGAGGTGGTTAAAGTCCCGATGGACAATTCTTGTTTTTAAATGGAATATTGCAGTGCGTTTATTATAAACGCACATCATCATCATCGAGTTAAATCGATGTTCCTGGTTCCTCAGGTTGCCCGAGGGCGGGGCAACCTGTCACTCACACGAGATCCACCAATAGCAAACCACCACCATCCAATCAAGCCCCGCCCACATGTGTTCTTATTCCTGAAGCGTTTCACGAGGAGATACGACACAACGGAGAAGAAAAGATGAGCGCAACTTCCCTTTCATGCCGATTTTTATCAACCAAACGCAACACTCACTTTCAAATGATTTTTTTCCCTCTCAAGTACTCGACTAGAAAATGACTTGAAACGTCCATCGACAGAACGCTGATGTGTACCTTCATCTGAGAGTGACTGTCCTGAGAGACACTGAGCGCTGAGCGCTCGCGCTACACACACAGAGAGAGAGAGAAGGACAGACAGGTGCTGCGGTCATAGAGGAGAGGGAACATGGGAAAGATCTCAGCTCTTTGAACAGCAGGAACAACACAATAAAAAGAAAAAGGAACAAGAAGACAGGAAGTCCAGATGCAGACAGAGCTGCGTTGAACAGATCCGCCTGCCGTTTCTGCGGACTCGCGACAACACATTTACATCAGACTGACACAATCACCAGGTTAACGTGCAAATTAGGTTAGCAGATGAATGATCAGAATTTCCCTTCACATTGATATTTATTTCAGCAATTTTTATAGGGGCTATATGTAGAATTCAGAAACCCTTGTCATTAGTGACAGCGGTGAACTGCAGCAACTCTCTGCTCGCGCGCACGTGACGCACAAGAGACGTGATTCAAGGCCACATGACACTCAAAGTTCTTCATCGTGCTTCGCTTAGAAGTAAAGAGACGTTGATACTGTTATACTGTTAACGAACATCCTGACGTCGTTCGCGCCGCCGAGAGCGACAGTTAGATGAATATATAAATATGAGCTGCACGCGCCTTCCTCTCAAAAACAAAACAAACACATGACAGCGGTGAGACAACAGATAAAGCATCTGATCAGTGTTTGCATCAGCTCTGAGATCAGCTCATCATGTCATGGGATGAGGTGAGTTTAATTACTCTGTTATGATAGTTTGATTGGTACCATTTCAGACTGTTGACTATACAGATCGAATCTTTTCTATGCATTGACTTTCCAGCACAGAACGGCTCTTTCAGCATTATCCTGAACACTGCGCTCGCATTCGCAGTGCCATTAGAGAGGTTCTCAGGAGCGTGCGTGAACATCCCCTTATCCTGGCAAAAACGTTCAAAGTCCTTCACATGATCACAGTCGATAGGCTTTCATAGATGACTTAGAAAGTCGGGAGAGTGATTTTTAAGTTTTGCTACAAACTGTTCACACACTTGCAATTAAAAAACTAATCATGCATGGCAATTCTTACATACAGCCCCTTTAAAGCTGCACTATGACAAAAAGTGTTACTTTGTAGTTTTGCTTGTTTTGCAATTTTCCCATCTCAGCTGAAGCTGAAGCCATCTTTCCAGGAAGCTTCCCATTAGCAGGGCCTGTTATTAATGCTGCAGACAAAAGAGGCTTTAATGAGTGTTTCTCACTCACGTATCAAGAATTAATCTAAAAATCATCTGTCACCACAGCCTTCACAGCCCGTTAACCCCATCTCTTCCTGCTGCCGATTGGTCAAAGCGGCCCAACTGTGGTTTGAGGTGAGATCAGCCTGATTTGGTCCCCGTCTCTCACAGCATCATGACAGCGCGTTCGGTGAGCCTTACCTTAGTGAGAGCCACGACCCTCTGCGCCAGCTCTGCCTCCACCTCGGGCAGCGTCTCCGCCTTGCGAAGGGTCTGCTGCAGCTTCTGCTCAGCCAGCTCCAGACGCTCCTGCAGCTGCCGGCTCTTCTCCTCCACCTGCACAAACACGCCACACCACCCGACTCATCAGAGAACACAGATATCATGTCATCTGTTAAATTAGAAAGACCTCAGACTGTGTTTGTTCGAGAGCAGGCGTTTTCAGATGAAACAGACATGTAAAAGTGAATAAATCCAGTTAAACTAATAAAGCAAATTTGATTTAAATAAATAATACATTTGATTAAAAAAACAAAAAAAATTCAAGTTAAAAAGTAAATGAATTGAATTAAATACATTTTCATGAAAGGAAAACTAATTTAAATAAATTGATTTCAATAAATAAACACATCATCTAATGGTGCAGTACCGTGTGTAAAAACAATGCAACAAACTCAATTTAAAATATAATATTTTATACATTAATAATATTCATTTATGATAATGTTCCCTTGCATGATCATCAGTGGGTGTCCGTGGCTAAATCTAAAAGATTGAAAATAATAACAACATGATGCTTTTCAGCTGAATTGTGGGTAATTGAAGCACTTCATTTGCTGTGGGTGTTGCGTTTGTGAGGGACGCTGGGAAAAGTACACGACTGCAACCTGACGATGAACTATTCTCTACAAGTGTGAAAACACACGAGGCGCCGCAGACCTGGCAGAACAGAGAGTCCTTGTTGGCGATCTCGTTCTCCAGTTTGTCGTTGAGGTCGTGGACCGACGTGGCTTCCCTCTGAGCCGCCAGGTAACGCTTCTCTAGCGTGGTGATTCTCTCCTCCATGTCCTCCTTCTGAGCCAGAGACTGAGAGAAACAACAACAGGGGACGGTCACACACTCTGCAGATCCGCAACTCTGCGGGATCAAGGTTCGGTCGTACCTCGCGAATGTCTCTCTGCAGGCGGCTGTTGACGTCCTCAGACTTGATGAGGTCTTTGCGGGCCGTGTCCAGGTCCTCCTCCAGCTCAGCGACGCGGCCGCTCAGAGTCGCCACGCGCTCCTTCATGTGCAGGAGCTCTTTACTCTGTCTGTCCATTGCCTCCTGCAGGTCCCCCTGCTTCCCACAATTCTCCTCTGGACCCAGAGACATGTCCGACAAGCGCTGCTGTAAGCAAACACACCGTCAGTCCCGAAACTTTCACGTCAATTGTGCGGATTGATTTTTGGGTGAGTATCCCTTTAATTGGGGGCATAAAAGTCAATTATTGGATTTGAATTAAGTGCTGCTTCGAAACTGTGCAAATCAGGTAAAGTGCGACACAAACAAAGCTGACTTTCATTACTGGTACGGTTATCAGACATGAAGATTGGTTAGGGAAAAAGAAAGCCATTTCCAACCACGAACAAACGGAAATGAATTCCATTTCATTAAATATATCATTTGGATTTCGGGATAAAGCTGCATTATTTTTCAGTGTTGGAGAGATTCAGATTTGATCCATCTGACGAGCTGCACGTATGAGCCATGATCATGTGCGGTGAGGGGTGAGAGTTTTGTTTGCGTGGACTTTCAGTGGAAATGTTTACCTTGCCATTAGTGTTCGGTGCGTCATCAGAGCTGTGATTCACTTCTGCTGATCCGTCCATGAACATCTTCCTCTGATTGCTCTGCTCCTTCACAAACGCCAGCTACAACAAGCCAACGGCAAACATTAACCCAGCCGTGACGATGACCGCGGTCAGCAGTACCGTAAAGGAATCCTGCAAGAGTGTGTGGTCTCACCTCTTTATGAGAAGCGGTCAGCTGTTCTTCCAGAACGCTGCATCTCTCCAGAGCCACGCGCAGACGCTCCCGCACCTGGTGGGAACACACACACATGAAGCTCAGCCCAAACGTGCCACGGAAGAGCACACGTGAGTTTCCTGAAGCTCTACCTTCTCATCCAGGGCTTTGTGGTGCTCAAAGAGAGATTTGAGAGCTTTGAGCACTTCCACCTCACTGGAGACGCCGGCGGGAGACTGAGCCTGACGCTTCACCACGGTCATCCTCAGGGAGCGCTCGTGACGAGACACCAGACACTCCAGATGCTCCAGCAACAACTGAGAGTCGGCAAACAACACACACGGATCACACTCAGATCGGAACGCCATTCTCACACACTGAAGAACATGTTATGGTGCAGTGGTACATTACTGTGATCCACTGAAGGAATAATTGTGAACGCAAAAAAGCGCGCACGCACACACACACACACACACACACACACACACACACACATATATATATATATATATATATATATATATATATATATATATATACAGTACTGTGCAAAAGTTTTAGGCAGGTGTGAAAAAATGCTGTAAAGTAAGAATGCTTTCAAAAATAAACTTGGTAATAGATTATATTTATCAATTAACAAAATGCAAAGTGAGTGAACAGAAGAAAAATCTAAATCAAATCCATATTTGGTGTGACCACCCTTTACCTTCAAAACAGCATCAATTCTTCAAGGTACACTTGCACAAAGTCAGGGATTTTGTAGGCATATAGTTAGGTGTATGATTAAACAATTATACCAAACAGGTGCTAATGATCATCAATTCAATATGTAGGTTGAAACACAATCATTAACTGAAACAGAAACAGCTGTGTAGGAGGAATAAAACTGGGTGAGGAACAGCCAAACTCAGCTAACAAGGTGAGGTTGCTGAAGACAGTTTACTGTCAAAAGTCATACACCATGGCAAGACTGAGCACAGCAACAAGACACAAGGTAGTTATACTGCATCAGCAAGGTCTCTCCCAGGCAGAAATTTCAAGGCAGACAGGGGTTTCCAGATGTGCTGTCCAAGCTCTTTTGAAGAAGCACAAAGAAACAGGCAACGTTGAGGACCGTAGACGCAGTGGTCGGCCAAGGAAACTTACTGCAGCAGATGAAAGACACATCATGCTTACTTCCCTTCGCAATCGGAAGATGTCGAGCAGTGCCATTAGCTCACAATTGGCAGAAAACAGTGGGACCCTGGTACACCCATCTACTGTCTGGAGAAGTCTGGTCAGAAGTGGCCTTCATGGAAGACTTGCGGCCAAAAAGCCATACCTCCGACGTGGAAACAAGGCCAAGCGACTCAACTATGCACGAAAACACAGGAACTGGGGTGCAGAAAAATGGCAGCAGGTGCTCTGGACTGATGAGTCAAAATGTGAAATATTTGGCTGTAGCAGAAGGCAGTTTGTTCGCCGAAGGGCTGGAGAGCGGTACACGAATGAGTGTCTGCAGGCAACAGTGAAGCATGGTGGAGGTTCCTTGCAAGTTTGGGGCTGCATTTCTGCAAATGGAGTTGGGGATTTGGTCAGAATTAATGGTATCCTCAATGCTGAGAAGTACAGGCAGATACTTATCCATCATGCAATACCATCAGGGAGGCATCTGATTGGCCCCAAATTTATTCTGCAGCATGACAACGACCCCAAACATACAGCGAAAGTCATTAAGAACTATCTTCAGTGTAAAGAAGAACAAGGAGTCCTGGAAGTGATGGTATGGCCCCCACAGAGCCCTGATCTCAACATCATCGAGTCTGTCTGGGATTACATGAAGAGAGAGAAGCAACTGAGGCTGCCTAAATCCACAGAGGAACTGTGGTTAGTTCTCCAAGATGTTTGGGCCAACCTACCTGCCGAGTTCCTTCAAAAACTGTGTGCAAGTGTACCTAGAAGAATTGATGCTGTTTTGAAGGCAAAGGGTGGTCACACCAAATATTGATTTGATGTAGATTTTTCTTCTGTTCACTCACTTTGCATTTTGTTAATTGATAAATATAAACTATTAACATGTCTATTTTTGAAAGCATTCTTACTTTACAGCATTTTTTCACACCTGCCTAAAACTTTTGCACAGTACTGTATATAAAAACTGCTAAAAGGTCTGAGAACTCACGCGCGTGTTGTTTCTTTCTGCTTTGAGCTCGGCGATCTCCTCCTCCCGCTCCAGCAGCTGCTCTCGACACATATTCACTTCCTTTGTAAGAGCAGCAAATTCCTTCAGCGCCATGAAACACAAAACAACATTAAATGGACTAATGATGAATCCGTTTCAAGAGGCACAGAGTGATGGTGTGAATCCATCAGACACAAACGGCACTTCGTGTCACTCCGTCTCGTTGATATCCATCGGGTTATCAGTAAAGGAACGAAAGCCCTTTTACATTTCTGCATGTCACTGTATTGAAGGTCTATGACATGATTGAGTCCGTCTGAACTAGGGATCTAATTTGACAGTCGTTTAAACGCAAGTTTTATAACCGATTAGTCAACTACCCTAAAGAAAGAAACGCTAAAGACATGCCCATAATTAATCCCAAAATGAATGCAGCCTAATCAGGTCATAAATATGCAGTGCGCTTGCCTCGCGTTATGACTTTTCGGAAGCCTCCCTCAACAGAACTGAGTGGGAACATGTCCTGTTGCCGTCGTCTCAGTGGAATTGCCAGTTTGACGTGTCACAGCTTCCAAAACCTGTATTCCCACATCCCACATCCATGTATTTTTTTCCGTGTAATGGACTACTGTTTTCAGTGTCGACTAGTAGCAGCTGTACCGTTCAGTACACTAGTCTTGCACATCTCTAGTCTGAAGCACTTAATCTCAAGCATTCTGGGCCCCTCAGGTCATGCAGCACCACGTTTTTTTCAATAGAAATGCGTTATTCACTGATGTTATTTCATGAAACCGGTGGGAGTTTTCCATGATTTAGTGATCATTGGCTGTAAATTTTCATTCATTATAGCAACTGATGATCATAATGATAAACGGACCGTCGAGGTCCAGATGACCAGCGTTACCTGTGGCAGAGCGCTGTTGAGCTGTCTCTGCAGCGAGTCTCTCTCGTGGCTGATCTCGTGCAGCTTGCTCTGCGTCACACACAGGTTCTCCTGCGTCTCTCTGAGCGTGTCCAGCAGTCGGTCTCTCTCCTCCAGCATAGACACCATCAGAGACTCAAAGTGGCCCTCAGAGTCCGTCTGCACGGGAGAGCCGGAGCCCAGAGCGCTTCCGTTCCCACCGACCTCCGCCTCGCTGATGGTGGGCATCACCTCGCACATCATCTACACACAGACCGCAGAGCATTACCACACCGACGAAACAAGAGTTTAATAAGCGTACTGTTTCAATCAGTATCAGACAGAAGATCAGATCAGAATCAGACACAAGATCAGATCAGAATCAGACAGAAGATCAGATCAGAATCAGAATCAGACAGAAGATCAGAATCAGACACAAGATCAGATCAGAATCAACAGAAGATCAGAATCAGACAGAAGATCAGAATCAGACAGAAGATCAGATCAGAATCAGACACAAGATCAGATCAGAATCAACAGAAGATCAGAATCAGACAGAAGATCAGAATCAGACAGAAGATCAGATCAGAATCAGACACAAGATCAGATCAGAATCAACAGAAGATCAGATCAGAATCAACAGAAGATCAGAATCAGACAGAAGATCAGATCAGAATCAGAATCAGACAGAAGATCAGATCAGAATCAGACACAAGATCAGATCAGAATCAACAGAAGATCAGAATCAGACAGAAGATCAGAATCAGACAGAAGATCAGATCAGAATCAGACACAAGATCAGATCAGAATCAACAGAAGATCAGATCAGAATCAGAATCAGACAGAAGATCAGATCAGAATCAGAATCAGACAGAAGATCAGATCAGAATCAGACACAAGATCAGATCAGAATCAGAATCAGACAGAAGATCAGAATCAGACAGAAGATCAGATCAGAATCAACAGAAGATCAGATCAGAATCAGAATCAGACAGAAGATCAGATCAAAATCAGACACAAGATCAGATCAGAATCAGAATCAGACAGAAGATCAGATCAGAATCAACAGAAGATCAGATCAGTAACAGATCAGAATCAGACAGAAGATCAGATCAGAATCAACAGAAGATCAGAATCAGACAGAAGATCAGATCAGAATCAGACAGAAGATCAGATCAGTGACAGACACAAGATCAGATCAGAATCAGACAGAAGATCAGATCAGTAACACACAGAAGATCAGATCAGAATCAGACAGAAGATCAGATCAGTAACACACAGAAGATCAGATCAGAATCAGACAGAAGATCAGAATCAGACACAAGATCAGATCAGAATCAACAGAAGATCAGAATCAGACAGAAGATCAGAATCAGACACAAGATCAGATCAGAATCAGACACAAGATCAGATCAGAATCAACAGAAGATCAGAATCAACAGAAGATCAGAATCAGACAGAAGATCAGATCAGAATCAGACAGAAGATCAGATCAGAATCAGACACAAGATCAGATCAGAATCAGAATCAGACAGAAGATCAGATCAGAATCAGACACAAGATCAGATCAGAATCAACAGAAGATCAGAATCAGACAGAAGATCAGAATCAGACAGAAGATCAGAATCAGACAGAAGATCAGATCAGAATCAACAGAAGATCAGATCAGAATCAGAATCAGACAGAAGATCAGATCAGAATCAGACACAAGATCAGATCAGAATCAGAATCAGACAGAAGATCAGAATCAGACAGAAGATCAGATCAGAATCAACAGAAGATCAGATCAGAATCAGAATCAGACAGAAGATCAGATCAGAATCAGACACAAGATCAGATCAGAATCAGAATCAGACAGAAGATCAGATCAGAATCAGACAGAAGATCAGATCAGAATCAACAGAAGATCAGATCAGTAACAGATCAGAATCAGACACAAGATCAGATCAGAATCAACAGAAGATCAGAATCAGACAGAAGATCAGATCAGAATCAGACAGAAGATCAGATCAGTGACAGACACAAGATCAGATCAGAATCAGACAGAAGATCAGATCAGTAACAGATCAGAATCAGACAGAAGATCAGATCAGTAACACACAGAAGATCAGATCAGAATCAGACAGAAGATCAGATCAGTAACAGACAGAAGATCAGATCAGTAACAGACAGAAGATCAGAATCAGACACAAGATCAGATCAGAATCAGACAGAAGATCAGATCAGAATCAGACAGATCAGAATCAGACAGAAGATCAGAATCAGACAGAAGATCAGAATCAGACAGAAGATCAGAATCAAACAGAAGATCAGAACAGAATCAGACAGAAGATCAGATCAGAATCAGACAGAAGATCAGAACAGAATCAGATCAGAATCAAACAGAAGATCAGAATCAAACAGAAGATCAGAACAGAATCAGACAGAAGATCAGATCAGAATCAGACAGAAGATCAGAACAGAATCAGATCAGAATCAGACAGAAGATCAGAACAGAATCAGATCAGAATCAGACAAAAGATCAGAATCAAACAGAAGATCAGAACAGAATCAGACAGAAGATCAGATCAGAATCAGACAGAAGATCAGAACAGAATCAGATCAGAATCAGACAGAAGATCAGATCAGAATCAAACAGAAGATCAGAATCAAACAGAAGATCAGAACAGAATCAGACAGAAGATCAGATCAGAATCAGACAGAAGATCAGATCAGAATCAGATCAGAATCAGAAGTATTTAATTACCTTGATTCTCCGGGTTTGTTTCTCCTCTTCTCTATAATATCCAGTTCGATCACAGCTAATACATTTAAAAGATAAACTACGACGCAAATTGTTCGTCAAGCCATCAAACTTCACGACATGAGTGAATGAAGCCACCAATCAGTTAAAACAGACGCAGAGTGAGCGGAAAAAGAAAGAAAATGAACGAGGCCTTTATAATGAGTGAGAAGCATCACTCATCCGAGTGTGGAGTGATGGAGAACACATCCCTGACCGAGCCAGACCTCACACACACTCTCACACACACGGAAAATAGCATCAACACAACAACACTCACTTATAAATAAAGTCCAACAGCGGCCTGCGCTAGTTAGCATTAGCAGCTAAAGTGAGAGTAATCCACAAAAATCATTCAAGCGCAGCAACACAACAAGTTTAGCCTTTAAAATCTACGCCGAAACCCGACGTTTAATGACGGGCTGGATTTTCAAAATATGAATTCATGAATCGCGTTTATTAGTGTCAATTATTCTGACGCGTCACCATCTGATCCATGAGGAAAAACACCGGGATAAAAGTACAAATCGACCACTTGAAAAGCACAAGGCGCTCTTTAAACGACACTAGCCACAAACAAAGTCTTTCGTCGGCCAGTGTGGGGTCGAAAAGCCACAAATAATGCAGAAAAAAAGAGTTAAAACAAAATTTACAGCGAGAGTTTGTCGCTGCTCCAGTTTCCTGCGCTCGCGAGAGATCAGGACGTGCTGACGTCACGACGCCAAATCCCACGGAAGATTCAAAGACTGTGAAACACAAACAGTGAAGTGATCATTCCATCCCTCTGTCTCCTGCAATCTTTCCGTGGAATCATTTCTTTAAAACTTTAAAGTGGGAAAAGAGTAAATATTTTCTCACCAAAAAAGTCAATAATAAATACATTTACCCAATTAAATATTTTACAATTAAATATAAAACCATTATTGATACAAGATGCTCATTTTGCCGAGTTCACACAGAAACTGCCCATCGTTTATTATTATTCATGTTTCTACGCCGAGCAACTGTGGAAAAATATTGAAACATTCACTAAAAATTGCATCCAGATGAATGTTTAACTTTTAAAGATGTTATTTTGGACACTTTCATTCTGAGCCTAATAAACACTAAGCTTGTGTTGTTGTAAACTTTATTTATTTTCTTGGCAGATTTTACATCCATAAATGTAAATTCACCAACAACAAACCCATTTTTCTTGTTTTATTTTCTGTTGTTGTTGTTGAAAGACTTTAAAATATAGCTTGATAACATTTCATCCTCCGTAAATGAGAAAGCAAGAAAAACAACCTCAATTTGTAATAACTTTAATTCGTACACTCTAACTGACACTAAAATCTTGTTTTTTCCTCAATTTTCTCTTTTTTCTTTCAATTATTGTTGTTTTTTTCTGTTCTGTGTTCAGATGATGTTTTGTGTGTGTCATCTTAGTAAAGTTTGCAATCATTATATAAGTTACACTTTGAAAACAAACAAACAAAGACATCTATTTGAAAAAAGAAAAAAAACGATAAACTTGACGAATCAAAGTTCTCAGGAATGTTTTCAATGGATCATAAATGTCCTGCTGCTTTGTGTGGATCATGTGTGGTCAGATGTCTCTGGACAGACAGAGTTAAATCAGTCTGACCTCTTTCTAAAACATCTCACTCTATAGAAGATCTCCCTTCACAGAGGCATAAACCAGAGAGAGATCAGACCAGTGATCAGATGGATCATAAGGATCTTGTCTGACTCGCATCGCTGCAGACCGCGAGTGGGCGGAGCTCCCACGACCGGGGCGGGGTCTGAGGGAGTGGGCGTGTCCTGTCGGTGTGTCATGTCTGCTGTCTTTCTTTCTTCGGCTGCTGTTCTCTGTCGTGCCACGTTGATCGAGCGATCCTCAGACTGCAGGTAAGATCAGACATGATCGACTGCGAGCTCACACACGGACTGAACCCAGAGCCTGCCGCTCATGATCCGTCTGATTATATTCTTGCTCTCGCGCATTATGAACTTTAGGTGTTGTAGTGTTTTAGCAATGCTAACTGTGCTGGTAAAGTGTGTAAACACGAGAATCTGCGATAAATCAGCTGTTTATGAGCAAATTAAGCGTGTTTCTGCTGCTGTGCTTCTACACATTCTTCATGAGTACGTCAGGAGTGTGTGGAGATCAAGTTCCTGAAAAACAACACGACACGTGTCACTGAAGATCATCATCCTCCTCCTCATCGTTATTAATATTAATAATAATAATACTAATTATTGTTATTATTAGTTTGACATGGTCATAAATCCCACTCATCTCTATATGTGAGAAATGAGACTAGATGTAAAATCTAAGGGTTTTCATGCTGTCTGCTGCATTAAAGGACCGATAGCCCAAAATAAACGCCGTTTCTGTGGCACACAAAACAAGATATTTTGAAGAAGGACTCAGAAAAACGCAGAATATCTTTCGTGTTCTACACATCTGTGAAATATAGAAAGTGAACATGTAAAATCGATCTCATATTATTTACTGTTACAATAATTCTCATATCGTCACAGGCAGGGACTGACGTCATGCATGTTTGTAATTTCCCATTTAAAATGAAACGGTTTTAATTTTTTGGGAGATGAAAAGTCAAAACTGTCACAGCGATTCGACTGTCCTGAGAAAAACAGCCTCATCACAAACAATTCAATTCCTGGTCGTTTGGCAGAATCTGTTATTACAAATTCTAAAGAAAAAAATAACAGATCTGCTTCAATGCCTATTAATATTTGAAAAACATTTGTTTTGCTGCCAAATTAAAGTCATGCGGTGCAACGGTCTCGCAGAAACACGAGGAGAAATGACAAATGAGATCAGCTTCAAGAGGGAAGTAATCTTTAGGGATGACCCGTGATGTGCGAAAATATAACAATATTTGTGAGTTAATAATTGATGCATTTTACATGAAGAAATCTATTGGAAAATGATGATCTGCGAGGTGTGCGTGAAATCAACCAGTTTCTCTGTCCTCACGCTTCGTCAAACAACACAGCGTTTATTCTTTCATTGAATGTTAGTTTCAGCGTGTATGAAACGTTTGTGACATTTTACATTGCATGAATTAACAAAAGTATATCAATGAATTAGCCTGAACGAGAACGTTCCATGTTTTAAAACCCTCCTCCTGACATAATCACAGAGGATTTTCCTCTCGTTTAATCGTATGGATCAGCTGGACTGACGTCACCCGAGTTTCTTCCGTCTCTGCATCTTTCTCTGCTTCAGTGTGTCGATTCATGTTCTCTTCCTGAGTGTGTGCGCTGTGATTGGTCGGTTCCTCCTCCATCATCAGCATCAGTCTGTCCGTCGGCCGTGTCTCTCGGCTCGTGACGTCAGCCGGTGTTTGCTGGGCTTTTGTCTTGACCTGCTCCGTGGCTCTGGTCCGCAGCGCTCGGGATCGGCCGGACAGCCGGAGGTGGAGAGCGAGCCGTCGGCCGCGGCGTTGGTGCAGCAGGAGCCCGCGTGAGGACGGCAGCGCAGCATCTGGCGCGGTTGGTTGCATTGTGCGTTGATGACCCCTGCTGTTTAGCCGCCCGCCCGTCCGCTCACCCCCACCCCTCCCGTCTCCCCTCTCTCTTTCTCCATCACAGCTCCTGGATCAGCCATGTTTGGCACCGAATCCTCATGTAAGTAGCCCATCCTCCACCGCAGCTGTCTTTATCCTGCATGCATTGTGCGCTGCACATTAGCGCTGCCGCCGTGGCTTGCTCTGCCTCGTCTGTCAGTGCGTCTGCTGTGTGTGTGTGTGGATTCGAAGGCCAGACTCTGTTCACCTTACATAAACAAAGTGATGCGCTCGAGTCGCACACCTGCGCGTTTGCTCTCTGCTGTGTGTGTGTGTGTGTGTGTGTTGGTCAGACCGAAGCGGTCTCGATTGCCTACGGCAGTGTTGATGATATTTGTGGCTACGGAGCCGAAGCGTTCGGAGAAACGGCGGACGCACAGTGTCGTGTTGCTCAGTTAGTGAGCTTTGCTGGGCCTGTGCTCTGAACGCTGGCTGTGTGTGTGTGTGTGTGTGTGTGTGTGTGTGTGTGTGTGTGAGAGGCTGATGCTGCTCACTTCATCATTCCGAGAAGCTCTCGTTCGAGTTCAGGATCATTTCTGGATCGATCCATTAGCAGAGCGCTGGCACAGTCATGTGCTCTTCATCAGCAGTAAATTAGGCTCATATGTGATTTCGGATGTATTTCAGCTCGTTTCATGTTCAGTCGGTGTGTGTGAGCCGTCGACGCGCGGAGAAACTTCTGACTCGAGCGTGTCTGAACCGTCAGTCATCATCCGAGAACGAACACGAGCGATCGAGCCTCTTGAACGTGAGCCAGTAAAAGCTCTTCTGGTGTGTTGAAATAGGAAATCTGTTGAGTAGGATTAACATAATATTTGCGTCTTTTCAAATGTTTTTAACGAGAGGTTTTAGAGAATATTGTGACCCGATTGTGTCTGATTCAAACACCTTTCTGGGTCAGTCTCTTCTGCTCACCAAATCTGATTTATTTGATCAAAAATACAGTAAAATTGTGAAATATTATTAGAATGTAAAACGGCTGTTTTCTATGTGAATATACAGTAAAGTGTGTGTGTGTGTGTGAGAGAGTGTGTTTGTTTTTGTTATTCATGAGGACACAGATGTGTGTAATGTCATGGGTATTACACTGGTATTACAACTTAAACTTTTATGAGGACATTTCATGCATCCTCATATTTCAAATAGCTTTAAAAACACTAAACAATGTTTTATTAAAAATGTAAATAGCAGAAGATTTTGTGTGATGGGTAGGTTTGGGGGGGGGGGCAGAATGTACAGTTTGTACAGTATAAGAACCATTACACCTATGGAATGACCCCACTTTGATAGCAAAACGAACGTGTGTGTGTGTGTGTGTGTGTGTGATGAATGGGTCTTGTGTTGAGAGTCTCTCCAGCTGAATGAATGAGCGCAGCTGCTGTCGGACGGCCGCCGTGTGTTTGGCTGTTAATCGAGTGTGTCGCTCCTCAGACCGAACGCCCGTCTCGTCTCGTCTCGTCTCGTCGGTACAGTTGACCTGTCGCTCTTCTTAGCGCTCGTTACAGTTAAAGGAAAAGGTCACCCAAAAATAAACGTTCCATCATCCTGTCTGAAACACAGGAAGTGATGTCACGTGTGAATGAGTATCAGGTGTGTGAATGTGCAGGTGTTGTTCAGAGAAACACCACGAGCTGCTTCAGTTTGACTCTGATCCGCTGCTGTAAATACACACACGTCTAAAGCGTGCGACGCTCTCAGCGCTTCATGTACGTGAGAGAATAAGCTTGTTCAGCATAAGGATTGTTTCTCATTTGTTCTCGTGTCTGTTGACTCGTTTCATGTTGTTCGCTCGCCGTGAGTGTGAGTGTGAGTGTGTGTGTGTGTGTGTGTGTGTGGAGTCAGTGAGTCGCTCTGATTGGCCTCTTTCTGCCGGTTGTGTCTGCAGTGAGCATGTTCCTCAACACTTTGACCCCCAAGTTCTACGTGGCGTTGACGGGCACCTCATCCCTCATCTCAGGACTCATACTGGTGAGTGTACATGTGACAGATGACATGAAATCCACCCTGAAACCCCCAGAAGACTTTAATCCCCAAGATTTGATCAAGTTTGGTCATTTAAGACTCACTCATGCATTTCTGCGTTTTTATGCATGTTCTACTCGATCCCCTTTATTAAACGTATCGTATTTTATTGGGCCGTCCTGCTTTTAATGCAAGTAGACCACATTCACCGACAGATGTGTTTAATAAGAACTGTTTTAACATATAAAAAGTGCTTGTATTTTTCTGCTTGTTAATGCATTGTATTTACTGTTGCATTTATGGTATTAATTCCTCACAGTTGAATCAGCACTGGTTCTGTCAGGAAACGCAGCGCTGTGGGTTTTATGAAGTCATGTGGAATCACGTTCTGAATCGGAAAGCGCCTGCGATCACGATTGTGTGTGTATAATGTAATGTTTGCGTGTTGTAGATCTTCGAGTGGTGGTATTTCCGGAAGTACGGGACGTCATTCATCGAGCAGGTGTCCGTCAGTCATCTGCGTCCTCTGTTAGGTGGAGTCGATAACAGTTCTCCCAGCAACACCAGCGCCAGCAACGGAGACGCCGACTCCAGCCGGCAGAGTGTGTCAGGTCAGCAGCACGCGGTGAAGTTAGCGCTGTTACAAGATCAGTTTGAGTTTGTGCGAGGTATGTTTAATAATGTGTGTGTGTGTGTGTGTAGAATGTAAGGTGTGGAGAAATCCCCTCAATCTGTTCAGAGGAGCTGAATATAACCGGTGAGTGACTCTCTGCAGAATGAACTCACTGCTCTACTGGATACTGAACTGAATCTCAGTGTTGTGATGGCATCATCACAGTAAGTCGTATTGAGAGTGTGTTTGCTGCAGATACACGTGGGTGACGGGTCGAGAGCCGCTCACATACTACGACATGAATCTGTCAGCACAGGATCATCAGACGTTCTTCACGTGTGATTCTGATCACCTGCGGCCTGCAGACGCCAGTAAGCGCATCATTTCCTGCTCTGATTCAACAGTGTCGATATCTGGAAGACTTTTGCATAAGTGTGTGTGTGTGTGTTGACAGTCATGCAGAAGGCCTGGAGGGAGAGGAATCCTCAGGCTCGGATCACGGCCGCTCATGAAGCTCTGGATCTGGAGGAGTGAGTGTGTTTCTGCTCGCGGACGCTAGCGCCGACTGATGCTCTTAACACATTCCCAGCGTGTTTGATCTGCGCTCCTAACCAGACGCGACGCCGTCAGATTCCAGCGGCAAGCAGCTTGTCTGTTCACCCCAGTCAATCACAAACCGCAGCCAATCAGACGAGGGTGTGGGCGGAGTCTCTCTGCAAGCACGCCGCACTCACAACCAAATGGATAAATACTTAATCAGATTGTTAAATACTATTCAGTTACAACATAAGAGTACATTCTGAGTGGCTGAAACGATCATTGTCGTAGAATACACTTGTTTGTTCACGGTTTGAATATTTCAGTTATTTTCAAGATCTGAGGTGAATTATTCAGCGTCTCTTTCAGCAGATGCTGTTAGCGTTCAATAAAGCACGTGATCGGGACCCGAGGTCGTACGCTCTGTGGCGTTCCGGCCGCAGAAATAGAAAGGGTTTCTTAAACGGAGTCACGTATGGCCGTCGCGGCGGGCTCGGATGAAATCTCCGATTGACACGGAAACGATGCTTTTATGGCACGTTGCGTCTGGTTAGGACACGGTGGAACTAACGGCCTCAGTTTCTAACACTAGAACGATCTCTGTGAGCTGAAGCTCTGTTATTGTTGCCGTTGAGTGACAGTGACGAAGGGCAGGTGAAAGATTGAATCAGAACCCTGGATCCGCTCTGAGCTCTGTCTGTGTGTTTAATGGTCAGGAGTGTTTCCTGAGGAATCCGCTTGTGTTTGTTGCAGTTGTGCGACGGCGTATATTCTTCTGGCTGAGGAAGAGGCCACGACTATAGTGGAGGCGGAGAAACTCTTCAAACAGGCGCTGAAGGTGGGAGAGAGCTGCTACCGGCGCAGTCAGCAGCTGCAGCACCACGGCTCGCAGTATGAAGCGCAGCACCGTGAGTGCACTGACCGCACAGACACCTGCACTGACCGCTCACACTCAGGTATAGGAACTGGACACCTGGACAGTCGCCCAAGAACTACATTTTCCCCTTGGGTAATTTTCCGTGTCGCATCCGCACCGCCGGTAGGAACTCTGAAGTCGCTCCCGCTCTGGTGGTGATGAAGGCGCCGAGGACGCCAGAGGCCGAGCGCACGTTCTTCATCCGTTTACATTCCGGTCTATACGCGGTTCGATAGAACTAACGGTATATGGAAAACGATCGTAGCGTGCGGTTGATGCCCGGTGTCGCTAGCTGAACAGAAATACATAATCATGTTTCGCTGCGTCCAAAGTCATGCTGGAGTTCCTCTTCCGCATAAACTTCGAGAAAGGCCTGGACTTCGGCGTCGGTCGTCCGCGGAGTAAATATATTAAACCGTTAAACATGAGATGACAGCTGAACATCATCTGGAAGACGGGAAATGCTTGTTTATTGATAACGCACTAGATTAAGAGCATATTCGAGCACGTTTTCTGATGACTTTTTTTTCATTCTGCAACATAACAAAAGAGCTGCTCACTCTAGTGAAGCTGCAAATGCAAATTCTGTCAAGTCTCCTTTATTTATATCGCGACGTTTACAATGCAAATTGTGTCAAAGCAGCGTTACAGTAATAATCAGATGAAAAGCTCTTAAAGAAAAGGCTGTCATTGTCCAGCTTAAATAAATTCACTATTGATTCATTCCGTTGTAAAAATCAATAGTTATTAATTTAGTTAATTTATCTGTAGATCAGCACTGATTCATTTGTCTGAGTGATTGATTCAGTCAGAGCTACAGGTCAGGAGTCCAAATTGGGATTTGGACAGTCAAAATATTTAATCCATTGACCATTGGAAGATTTGGGAGAACAAACACACACTCACTCACACACATTCTCACACACACTTACACACTCACACACACACACACAAGCCTATCTTTCAGAAGTCAGGCTTTAAGATCATCCGCAGTGACAGTCGTCATCTTTTATTCATGTTCGGTTAGTTTTATTCGTTTTGATGACATTTTTGGATGTGCATCAGGTGTTTTGCAGGTAGAGCGATGACGACGGGGTGAATGAAGTTCATTTCGATTTAGAATAACTAAAGGGGTGTTTTAATTCCGAATGAATGTCCCAAATATCCAAGAACACTGATTAAATTAAAAATGAAACGGGTTCCGGCACCGGACCTCATTCTGAGGAGATCATTTAGTTCCCCAAAAAGTGTTCCTACGACTAAAACAGCGAGAGAATCGGGCACTTCCACCAGTAGTTACAGGAACTACGAAAGCATTCCTCCAGTGAAAGAACCCTAATGACACATTCTGAAAGTATGGATGACATTTGACCTGAAATTTGACCTCTTTTCTTTGTCCAAAGTCCTTCTTAAAGTGATCCTAAAATGCTTTTCTGGATATTCCCTGTCAGGCAGTGTGGAATATGTCTGTTTGTGAATGTAAAAGCTCTGCAAAGTTTCAAAGTGCAAATAAATGTAGTTTGGTCTCCAAAAGAAAGAAGTGATTGTGAACGGCTGAAACGGGTCGTCAGTAATTCGGTCTCACTTCCTGCGGCACCGGAGTAGGTTTGTAACATTCATCAGTCTGTGGCTGAACGGTGTCCACAGCAGTACGGCGGTGAAGAACACGTTTCCATGTGGAAAACGGCGGCGACGCAGGGAGCCGAGCTCGACCGAAACATGAGACGGCTTTATACTCAAAGCGCTTCGAACAAAATCGTGACGCCGGTTTCCCCGCCGTGCTTCACAGATGCGTGTGCCGTTTTCCTCAGCGCTTAACTTACATTTTATGGTTATGTCCTTATCTGTAAATGTTAGAGAGTCCTGCGAGTATTTTAAGTTTGCTTAACCTGAACACAAGCTTCACACACTTCAGAATATATACATTTCAAAAACGTGTTTTCATTTATATCGCACATCAACCGTGGGCAGGAACATTTAAATAATAGATTCAAATGTATTCATATTTAAATTGAAAAAGTATCAGTTTTAGTAATTAATCATTTTAGATTTTTCATCTGATTAATCAAAGAATTGTCGGTCATTAGTTGCAGCTCTAGATTCACGGGCAGGTGAATCTTTTACTTTAACAAAATGAGCACACTCCATCCGCTCGCCTCTGCTCAACCGCTGCCTCGATCCGTTCTGATTGGCGTCTCTGGCCCGCCCTGTTGGACACGCCCCCGTCCCTTGACTCCACCCCCGCAGCGAAACGGAAGAGAAAACTGTCACGAGCTCACACGACTGAAACAGAATAAAAAGGAGCTTTGCAAATTTCTGGTTTGTCGCTATGGAAATGATGTGATTCTGTTGCTTCTTTTATTGCGGTCATTGATTTTTGCTTTGTTTGCAAAACTCAACATTTTGGCTTGGAATGTTGACTTTCTCAAGTGACGTTACGTATCGTGTCAGTAAATATCTGCGTGTTAAAGGAGAAGTAGATGAATGAAATATGTCGCTGGTGTAAACGTGTGTGTGTGTGTGTGTGTGTGTTTCACAGGAAGGGACACTAACGTGTTAGTTTACATCAAGAGAAGACTGGCCATGTGCTCCAGAAAGCTCGGCCGCACACGAGAAGCCGTCAAGATGATGCGAGACGTGAGTGACCTTTGACTCTTGACACACTCTGACCCACACACAAGAAATGAACCGTCAGTTTCAACGATAATGGAATCGGCAAACTGAAAACGATATTCGGCGAGTGCTCTCGATATTTAAATGTCTAGATATTGAAGCACAAACACGCTGTGGTGTGACCGTCTCAGGGCTCTTCTAGCATCCCATTACTGAAAATACTGTCGAGTTGAGGTGCAGCCATGATGCCGTGGCCCGCTGTCAAGTAAAACACACACACATATATACATTAGTCAGCAGTGCTGGAGGATTTGAGCTGTTCCTGTGTTTCCTGCAGTTGATGAAGGAGTTTCCTCTGCTCAGCATGTTCAATATTCATGAGAACCTGCTGGAGTCTCTTCTGGAGCTGCAGAACTACGCAGACGTGCAGGCCGTGCTCGCCAAATACGACGGTACGAACACACACACGCGTCTGATGATATAATAGTGTCAGTTTCTTGGGAATGTTGGGAAGAACCTTGAAGACACGAGAGGAGAGACGGACTCTGTCTTTGAGGGGAAATGGAGTTGAACTGGCATTTCTGTTCAAGGACTTTGTGTTGTCTTGAGTTTTTATGCACATTCAAAGTTCGACTCGCATTAAAAGCGTAATTTTATGCTTTTGCGTGAACTGATGGTGGTTGATCTTCTCCCACCCCGTTTGGTCTGAAGAAGCGTCTCTGAGGTCTCCATATTTACACAACTCGTGTTGGAGTCATCGGGCCGCTTTGAGTCTCTGATGTTTAATGACGTCCCTCTCAATCATCACATCGTTGTTCTGTTCCTCAGACATCAGTTTGCCAAAGTCTGCCACCATCTGCTACACAGCGGCGCTTCTGAAGGCCCGAGCCGTGTCCGATAAGTGAGTTCTGCCCCGCCTGCTCATGTTTATTCATGTCGTGCTTGAAAACGTAAATGATAGCAAAAGAAATGAATGCTAGAGAATACAAGGTTTCTTCCAGCAGCGCAGCAGACGCGTTAATGTGCAGTTCAGAAATTAGAGCTGTTGTGTTTTTCTGTAACGTTCCCGATGCAGGTTTTCGCCAGAGGCGGCGTCACGGAGAGGTTTGAGCACAGCGGAGATGAACGCCGTCGAAGCCATACACAGAGCTGTGGAGTTCAACCCACACGTACCGAAAGTGAGCCGCACGCCGTCACGGTCACACGGTAGATCTGTAACGTGTGTGTGTGTGTGTGTGTGTGTTGACCGTATGTCTCTGCAGTACCTCTTAGAGATGAAGAGTCTGATCCTGCCACCGGAGCACATCCTGAAGCGCGGCGACAGCGAAGCCATCGCCTACACCTTCTTCCACCTGCAGCACTGGAAGCGAGTGGAGGGCGCGCTCAACCTGCTGCACTGCACCTGGGAGGGAAGTGAGTGACGCCATGAGCTCTTTATAGCGCTTTACACTGCAGGTTGTTTCAAAGCACCTTTAAAATTAAAAAACACAGCAGTCCAGCTACAGTAAGTTCAGAGTTGATTCATTCGCTTTGTAAAGATCTTTAGTTTCTACCGTAGTGTTCCAAATATGTTTTTTTCTTCGAAATGCACCTGAAAAAATGTTTGTGTTCTATTCAGAGCTCCTGTGAAAAATACAGCCACAACAGCAGGTGGCGCCAAATACACATAAACCAGTGTATTTGTGATTGTGATGTTTGCGGATCCCGAGAACCCAGACTTCACTTCTACCGTTAATGAAATTAGTCCACGTGTTTCACTCTGAGACGAACAGCCTGACGGTTACAGGTTATTATGATGATATGCCAAAAAGTGTTTATTTTTAAAGGTGATTGTTGGTAAATTCTGTCATTATTTACCACACTTTCAAGACAAGCATTAAAATATGAACATTTTCAAATAATAGCATTTTCTTTATAAAATACAAGATTTGCTCATCTTGAAAAAGAGGAGGTCGTCTGATAATCTGATCGATACGGTGATTTAGTCAAGGATCCCGATGCGTCACTGTCACATGACCTGATCCACACTGAAACACACACATTTGTGTCGTAAGTCAAGCGAACTTGAAGCTGAAGCTGAAGCACGTGCGTCATCATGGCTTCACGTGAAGTTCTTGTGAGCAAGACATGAAGATGACATTAAAGTCATGAAACAGAATCATTGTTGCATTTTTCCAATATAAAGCTCATGTTGAAGTGTTCACATGAAGATGCTCAGAAAAACTGTTGCTTCAGCTTTCAGAATGATCCCGTATCCTCTGGAGAAAGGACACCTGTTTTATCCATATCCGGTCTGCACAGAGACGGCCGACAGAGAGCTGCTACCCAGTAAGAGATTTTCCTGCCTGTAGACTCAGCCGACAGACGTCTGCTCCAGCGCCGGTCCTGTTCTGACAGCTTTAAGCCGGTTCTGGTGTGATTCCTGACGCACACTCGCTCTGAACTCATTCTGTCAGATACTGTACAAATGTGACCCTGAACCACAAAACGTCACAATTCACGCGGCTTTCTTCGCAGCAATAGTCAACAATGCATTGTGTGGGTCAAAATCATCTTTTATGCCATTAGGATAGTAAGGAAAGATCATGTTCCTTGAAGATATTTATATTTCTTACTTTAAATATATGGAGTGGATATGCATTGCTATTAGCTTTCAAATATCTCAGCCAAATATTGATCTGTCCAAACGAACCATTCATCAATGGAAAGATTATTGATTCTGCTTATTCAGAAATCTCAATTTCAGAAAATTGACCGGTTTTGTGGTCCAGGATGATTTTACTCGCCGAGTTGCATCTGTGTAGTTAAAGTCAGGATTATGGCCTGGTGTTGCAGTAGTAGTTAACCGTGTGTGTGTGTGTGTGTGTGTGTGTGTAAGCAGTGTTCCACGAGGTGTCAGTGTATCCCAAGAAAGAGCTGCCGTTCTTCATCCTGTTCACGGCGGGTCTCTGCTCCTTCACAGCGATGCTGGCGCTGCTCACGCATCAGTTCCCAGAGCTCATGGGAGTGTTCGCTAAAGCCGTGAGTAACACACACACACACACTTACTCACTCACTCACTCACTCACACGCACACGCACTCTCACACACACACACGCACTCTCACACACACACACACACTCTCACACACTTTCACACTCACTCACACTCACCATTAAATAATTTATTCTCGCTCATTTCCCTCAGAAGTTTTGACGACACTTTACTTAATGTAAATGTTCATAAAGATATTCATAATGTACATTATAATGCATTATATCTTATCACAAATAATTATAACCAAAGTTGCATTATAAAATGTGCAGTTTTAGTATTCGACAGCGTAGGAAGATTGAAAGAGCACAGCCCAAACGCTCGACACTCTGAGCATCTGCAGATGTCGTCCTGAAACATGCTGTTTTAGTTTGTGGATGTTTTCATTGTATTTCTTCAGATCCTTGACTTGTTCCTCTCTCAGTTCCTCAGCACCCTGTTCGCCCCTCTGAACTTCATCATGGAGAAGGTGGAGAGCATCCTTCCCTCGAGTCTGTGGCACCAGCTCACACGGATCTGATCCCACGGACATATCAGTTCACATCGACTGAGGTGCCAATTCTTCAGAAGTGCCCGACAGCCAGAACACACGAGAAACTCAAACAACATCAAAGGCGAAAGGAATTCATTTCCCCCTTAATCTCATGTAAAACTTTTCTGTCTAAAACTTTTAAAGGCCATCCGTATATAAAAGAAAAAAATAAAACAATTTCTGTACTGCTGCAAAACAGACGTCTCTATTTTTGAAGTCCATGAGAGAAAGTTCTCCGCTGCCACTTTCTCAGTTCTCAGGTTTGTCTGGAAAGAGCAGGAGATTGATTGATTCGATCGTAGGCTTCTTTAGCACACAAACACAATCCACATTTGTAGATTCAAACATGTTTGTGGATGTTTTTCGGTACATTTGATTTTGACACATATCGATGTTTACTCTCTGACTGCTCCAGCCAATCAGAACAGTTTATTGAATAACACCCACAATGCAGTTCAGTGCTGACGTGAACAACACCAGGTGAAAGTAGAGTTCGTGATTGTTGTACTATTCTTTCTCCCCGTCGGTGCTCAGAGCAGCCCGGACACAGAGGAAAGAGTCGATCATCTGACAACGGATGTTACGGTGTCTGTGATCCGTTTTACAGATGTATATATGTGTTGTGAAGTTGTGAATATTCTGAATATCTGTAGCCTGCGAGATGTTTTAAACTGTTGGGCTCACTATTGAGCGAGAGAGCATGAAATGTGTCTGAATTTTGGAATATGGCATAAGAACCACTGAATGGAAACACAAAGACGCACATCAATTGTAAAAATGTGCATAAAAGCTCAATGGAAGTGGATAATTTGCTATCCGATACGAAGGCATAAACTACGATGGAAACACATTTGCAGAATAAATCCCTCAAACCCTCACATGACTTTGCCTCCGCAGAGGCTGCGATTGGATATCTGAACTAACCAGCGGACCAATGGCATCGCAGCATCTCAAATTTGGGTTTGGTGGTTCTGGAACGAGTCGTTGTGTTCCCAAACACCAGCATCCGAACGCAAGATCACACGACAGCGTTTACTGTGTTTCTGACCGACTCATTCATGGTGGAGGAGAAAACACACACTTCCATTTCTATTACTGATATTTTGAGCCAGTTTCCCAGGAAGGGACTCTTTTCTTCTCTTGAACACGTGGAATGGAAACTACTCTATTTGCAAATGTTTTCTGCCATATTCCAGTTAAATTCAGATCTTGGATGGAAACGGTAAACAGAATGCTAATCATTACCTGTCTGATGGACACACAACTCTTCCAGCTTCAGGTTTCCAGGTGGGAAGAACGGTTGAATGTCGACTGGATCCTCACATTCCCTCCGGATCTGATGTTTTCCATCTTCTCTCTCAGACACTCGGCCTCTCTCTTTCTTTTCCTCGTTTATCAGCACTTCAGGTTCTGGGAAACAAATGAAAAATTTCATTGCAGCTTTATATCGCAATTCAGTGTATAACTCGTAATTCTGACTTTCCTTCTCAGAATTGAGAGGAAAAAAGTCACAACTGACCGTTCGCAACGACCCGCCGCCTTCGGGTTCCGTTGCTGTCTGACCACACCTCACGTTCTCACGCAGTGAAAAATACGTCCTGGAGCAAAGAGGACACTGACAACGAATGGAACCGTTTCATATTTAAAATATTGTAATGTTTTACAAAAGTTGAATCAATAAATAGCGTCTAGTGTGTGTTTAATGTGTGGTGACAGATCGCTGTCGCTCCTCCATCGTCTCTTCACACTAGTTCATTTATAGCATCAAATAAACATGAACGAACATCAGAAGGAATGTTGTTTCAAGACGTGATTCAAGTTCACCAACGTTCACCTACTAACTCCCCTGACCGCTTTGACCGACAAAATGGAGGATTCGGGGTTACGATTGGTCAGATCGCCTGTCAATCAAACGCCCAGCAAAGGGTCAATTACTTTTATTAATTTCTATTCCGTGGAAATGCTAAGAAAATGTATTTTGTATGTAAGATCCTCGGTTTGAGGCGGTGAAGAGCTCGTGCTGTTCTCAGGTGTTGTGAAGGTCGTACAGGAACAGAGAGAGTGAAGCGGCTGGAAAGCGACTCATCGTGAAGGAACCGCTTCGGTTGATTTACTGAGCGACTGGACTCCTGCAGCTACAGGTGAGATTCTGAAATCAGAAAGAAGACTCATTCCCTAAAATGAGGATTATGAAAAGCTTCAGGAGTCATCTGAACACGGCAGCAGACAGAGCAAAGTCAAAAACACACGCAACAAATGGCCGAATCATTTAGCAAGAAAGTTCCTTACGACAGGAAAAGCGACAGATGGAAAGATATAAACACGGTCACCAATTACATTGCCAAATAAAAGACTTTTGAATGATGCAAAATATCGTCTGATTATCGTTATCGGAAAAGTCTTAGAAAACATCGAGAAATCATTTTTTATCAATATCGCACACCCCTACTGGCAAGTGTGTTTCTTTCGATACAAAAAACTAGTTCCTGTTACAGTAAATCTGATACGGCCAGTTGATATTTCTGAAGAGACATTCAGATACAATATAATAAAAGAAAACTCATGTGAACCTGTTTAATACAAGCTTTTATTAAACTTAAACTTGCAACTGTTACAAATAAAATCAAATCCTGTTATTTCATTTGGTTCTAAAGGAAATTGTTTGGCTTCAAGGTTTTGGGCTCATGGTAATTTTAATAGAAATCAGTGTCTGAATAACTATATTCTGTTAATAGATCAGTGTGCAAAGAGTAACAGAGTCTTTTCACATAAACTGAGATGAATAAGCAAGAGACTTGTGACAAAAATTGAGGACATTATAGCCTTAATAAATTATAGTAATTTGAATACTTAAGTCCATTCGAAGGCAAATACTTTTGTACTTTTACTCAAGTAAAATTTAAAAGGCAGAACTTTTACTGGAGTAAAATTTTACCTAGTTTATCTCAACTTTACCTCAAGTAACTGGTTTGTGTACTTCGTCCACCACTGGCCACGGATGTTGTGGGACGTTGGAGTCAGGAGTTCTCGATTCTTCCATGAGGAAGGCACTGACTCTGAACTGTCTCTCACTGACGCTGAACTGACTCTCACTGACGCTGAACTGACTCTCACTGACTCTGAACTGACTCTCACTGACTCTGAACTGACTCTCACTGACGCTGAACTGTCTCTCACTGACGCTGAACTGACTCTCACTGACGCTGAACTGACTCTCACTGACGCTGAACTGACTCTGAACTGACGCTGAACTGACTCTCACTGACGCTGAACTGACGCTGAACTGACTCTCACTGACGCTGAACTGACTCTCACTGACTCTGAACTGACTCTCACTGACGCTGAACTGTCTCTCACTGACGCTGAACTGACTCTCACTGACGCTGAACTGACTCTCACTGACTCTGAACTGACTCTCACTGACGCTGAACTGTCTCTCACTGACGCTGAACTGACTCTCACTGACGCTGAACTGACTCTCACTGACGCTGAACTGACTCTGAACTGACGCTGAACTGACTCTCACTGACGCTGAACTGACGCTGAACTGACTCTCACTGACGCTGAACTGACTCTCACTGACGCTCACTGACGCTGAACTGACTCTCACTGACGCTGAACTGACTCTCACTGACGCTGAACTGACGCTGAACTGACTCTCACTGACGCTGAACTGACTCTCACTGACGCTCACTGACGCTGAACTGACTCTCACTGATGCTGAACTGACTCTCACTGACGCTCACTGACGCTGAACTGACTCTCACTGACTCTGAACTGACGCTGAACTGTCTCTCACTGACGCTGAACTGACGCTGAACTGACGCTGAACTGACTCTCACTGACGCTGAACTGACTCTGAACTGACGCTGAACTGACTCTCACTGACGCTGAACTGACTCTCACTGACGTTGAACTGACTCTCACTGACGCTGAACTGACTCTCACTGACGCTGAACTGACTCTGAACTGACGCTGAACTGTCTCTCACTGACGCTGAACTGACTCTCACTGACGCTGAACTGACGCTGAACTGACTCTCACTGACTCTGAACTGACTCTGAACTGACTCTGAACTGACGCTGAACTGACTCTGAACTGACGCTGAACTGACGCTGAACTGATGCTGAACTGACTCTCACTGACTCTCACTGACTCTCACTGACGCTGAACTGACGCTGAACTGACTCTCACTGACGCTGAACTGACTCTCACTGACTCTCACTGACGCTGAACTGACTCTCACTGACGCTCACTGACGCTGAACTGACTCTCACTGACGCTGAACTGACTCTCACTGACGTTGAACTGACTCTCACTGACGCTGAACTGACTCTGAACTGACTCTCACTGACGCTGAACTGACTCTCACTGACGCTGAACTGACTCTGAACTGACGCTGAACTGACTCTCACTGACGCTGAACTGACTCTCACGGACGCTGAACTGACTCTCACGGACGCTGAACTGACGCTGAACTGACTCTCACTGACGCTGAACTGACTCTCACTGACTCTGAACTGACGCTGAACTGACTCTCACTGACGCTGAACTGACTCTCACTGACGCTGAACTGACTCTGAACTGACGCTGAACTGACGCTGAACTGACTCTCACTGACGCTGAACTGACTCTCACTGACGCTGAACTGACTCTCACTGACGCTGAACTGACGCTGAACTGACGCTGAACTGACGCTGAACTGACTCTCACTGACGCTGAACTGACTCTCACTGACGCTGAACTGACTCTCACTGACGCTGAACTGACGCTCACTGACGCTGAACTGACGCTGAACTGACGCTCACTGACGCTGAACTGACGCTCACTGACGCTGAACTGACTCTCACTGACGCTGAACTGACTCTCACTGACGCTGAACTGACTCTCACTGACGCTGAACTGTCTCTCACTGACGCTGAACTGTCTCTCACTGACGCTGAACTGACGCTCACTGACGCTGAACTGACGCTGAACTGACGCTCACTGACGCTGAACTGACGCTGAACTGACGCTCACTGACGCTGAACTGACGCTGAACTGACGCTCACTGACGCTGAACTGACGCTGAACTGACTCTCACTGACGCTGAACTGACGCTGAACTGACTCACTGACGCTGAACTGACTCTCACTGACGCTGAACTGACTCTCACTGACGCTGAACTGACGCTGAACTGACGCTCACTGACGCTGAACTGACGCTCACTGACGCTGAACTGACTCTCACTGACGCTGAACTGACTCTCACTGACGCTGAACTGACTCTCACTGACGCTGAACTGTCTCTCACTGACGCTGAACTGTCTCTCACTGACGCTGAACTGACTCTCACTGACGCTGAACTGACTCTCACTGACTCTCACTGACGCTGAACTGACTCTCACTGACGCTCACTGACGCTGAACTGACTCTCACTGACGCTGAACTGACTCTCACTGACGTTGAACTGACTCTCACTGACGCTGAACTGACTCTGAACTGACTCTCACTGACGCTGAACTGACTCTCACTGACGCTGAACTGACTCTGAACTGACGCTGAACTGACGCTGAACTGACGCTGAACTGACGCTGAACTGACTCTCACGGACGCTGAACTGACTCTCACTGACGCTGAACTGACGCTGAACTGACTCTCACTGACGCTGAACTGACTCTCACTGACTCTGAACTGACGCTGAACTGACTCTCACTGACGCTGAACTGACTCTCACTGACGCTGAACTGACTCTGAACTGACGCTGAACTGACTCTCACGGACGCTGAACTGACTCTCACTGACGCTGAACTGACGCTGAACTGACGCTGAACTGACTCTCACTGACGCTGAACTGACTCTCACTGACTCTCACTGACGCTGAACTGACTCTCACTGACGCTGAACTGACGCTGAACTGACTCTCACTGACGCTGAACTGACGCTGAACTGACGCTCACTGACGCTCACTGACGCTGAACTGACGCTGAACTGACGCTCACTGACGCTCACTGACGCTCACTGACTCACTGACGCTGAACTGACTCTCACTGACGCTGAACTGACTCTCACTGACGCTGAACTGACTCTCACTGACGCTGAACTGTCTCTCACTGACGCTGAACTGACTCTCACTGACGCTGAACTGACTCTCACTGACGCTGAACTGACTCTCACTGACGCTGAACTGTCTCTCACTGACGCTGAACTGACTCTGAACTGACTCTCACTGACGCTGAACTGACGCTGAACTGACTCTCACTGACGCTGAACTGACGCTGAACTGACTCTCACTGACGCTGAACTGACTCTCACTGACGCTGAACTGACTCTCACTGACGCTGAACTGACTCTCACTGACGCTCACTGACGCTCACTGACGCTGAACTGACTCTCACTGACGCTGAACTGACTCTCACTGACGCTCACTGACTCTCACTGACGCTGAACTGACTCTCACTGACGCTGAACTGACGCTGAACTGACGCTCACTGACGCTGAACTGACGCTGAACTGACTCTCACTGACGCTGAACTGACGCTGAACTGACGCTGAACTGACTCTCACGGACGCTGAACTGACTCTCACTGACGCTGAACTGACTCTCACTGACGCTGAACTGACGCTGAACTGACGCTCACTGACGCTGAACTGACGCTCACTGACGCTGAACTGACGCTCACTGACGCTGAACTGACGCTGAACTGACTCTCACTGACGCTGAACTGACGCTGAACTGACGCTGAACTGACTCTCACGGACGCTGAACTGACTCTCACTGACGCTCACTGACTCTCACTGACGCTGAACTGACTCTCACTGACGTTGAACTGACTCTCACTGACGCTCACTGACGCTGAACTGACGCTCACTGACGCTGAACTGACGCTCACTGACGCTGAACTGACGCTGAACTGACTCTCACTGACGCTGAACTGACGCTCACTGACGCTGAACTGACTCTCACTGACGCTCACTGACTCTCACTGACGCTGAACTGACTCTCACTGACGCTGAACTGACGCTGAACTGACGCTCACTGACGCTGAACTGACGCTCACTGACGCTCACTGACGCTGAACTGACGCTCACTGACGCTGAACTGACGCTGAACTGACGCTGAACTGACTCTCACTGACTCTCACTGACGCTGAACTGACTCTCACTGACGCTGAACTGACTCTCACTGACGCTGAACTGACTCTCACTGACGCTGAACTGACTCTCACTGACGCTGAACTGACGCTGAACTGACTCTCACTGACGCTGAACTGTCTCTCACTGACGCTGAACTGACTCTGAACTGACTCTCACTGTCGCTGAACTGACGCTGAACTGACTCTCACTGACGCTGAACTGACGCTGCTGAACTGACTCTCACTGACGCTGAACTGACTCTGAACTGACGCTGAACTGACTCTCACTGACGCTGAACTGACTCACTGACGCTGAACTGACTCTGAACTGACGCTGAACTGTCTCTCACTGACGCTGAACTGACGCTGAACTGACTCTCACTGACTCTCACTGACGCTGAACTGACTCTGAACTGACTCTCACTGACGCTGAACTGACTCACTGACGCTGAACTGACTCTGAACTGACGCTGAACTGTCTCTCACTGACGCTGAACTGACGCTGAACTGACTCTCACTGACGCTGAACTGACGCTCACTGACGCTGAACTGACGCTCACTGACGCTGAACTGACTCTCACTGACTCTCACTGACTCTCACTGACGCTGAACTGACTCTCACTGACGCTGAACTGACGCTGAACTGACGCTCACTGACGCTGAACTGACGCTCACTGACGCTGAACTGACGCTCACTGACGCTGAACTGACGCTGAACTGACGCTGAACTGACTCTCACTGACTCTGAACTGACTCTCACTGACGCTGAACTGACGCTGAACTGACTCTCACTGACGCTGAACTGACGCTGAACTGACGCTCACTGACGCTGAACTGACTCTCACTGACGCTCACTGACTCTCACTGACGCTGAACTGACTCTCACTGACGCTGAACTGACGCTGAACTGACGCTCACTGACGCTGAACTGACGCTCACTGACGCTGAACTGACGCTCACTGACGCTGAACTGACGCTGAACTGACTCTCACTGACTCTCACTGACGCTGAACTGACTCTCACTGACGCTGAACTGACTCTCACTGACGCTGAACTGACTCTCACTGACGCTGAACTGACGCTGAACTGACTCTCACTGACGCTGAACTGTCTCTCACTGACACTGAACTGACTCTGAACTGACTCTCACTGTCGCTGAACTGACGCTGAACTGACTCTCACTGACGCTGAACTGACGCTGAACTGACTCTCACTGACGCTGAACTGACTCTGAACTGACGCTGAACTGACTCTCACTGACGCTGAACTGACTCACTGACGCTGAACTGACTCTGAACTGACGCTGAACTGTCTCTCACTGACGCTGAACTGACGCTGAACTGACTCTCACTGACGCTGAACTGACGCTCACTGACGCTGAACTGACTCTCACTGACGTTGAACTGACTCTCACTGACTCTGAACTGACGCTGAACTGACTCTCACTGACTCTCACTGACGCTGAACTGACGCTGAACTGTCTCTCACTGACGCTGAACTGACGCTGAACTGACTCTCACTGACGCTGAACTGACTCTGAACTGACTCTCACTGACGCTGAACTGACTCTCACTGACGCTGAACTGACGCTGAACTGACGCTGAACTGACTCTCACTGACGCTTAACTGACGCTCACTGACGCTGAACTGACGCTCACTGACGCTGAACTGTCTCTCACTGACGCTGAACTGACTCTGAACTGACTCTCACTGACGCTGAACTGACGCTGAACTGACTCTCACTGACGCTGAACTGACGCTGAACTGACTCTCACTGACGCTGAACTGACTCTCACTGACGCTGAACTGTCTCTCACTGACGCTGAACTGACTCTCACTGACGCTGAACTGACGCTCACTGACGCTGAACTGACGCTCACTGACGCTGAACTGACGCTCACTGACGCTGAACTGACTCTGAACTGACTCTCACTGACGCTGAACTGACGCTGAACTGACTCTCACTGACGCTGAACTGACGCTGAACTGACTCTCACTGACGCTGAACTGACTCTCACTGACGCTGAACTGACTCTGAACTGACGCTGAACTGACGCTGAACTGACGCTGAACTGACTCACTGACGCTGAACTGACTCTGAACTGACGCTGAACTGTCTCTCACTGACGCTGAACTGACTCTCACTGACGCTGAACTGACGCTCACTGACGCTGAACTGACTCTCACTGACGTTGAACTGACTCTCACTGACTCTGAACTGACGCTGAACTGACTCTCACTGACTCTCACTGACGCTGAACTGACTCTCACTGACGTTGAACTGACTCTCACTGACGCTGAACTGACGCTGAACTGACTCTCACTGACGCTGAACTGACTCTCACTGACTCTGAACTGACGCTGAACTGACTCTCACTGACGTTGAACTGACTCTCACTGACGCTGAACTGACGCTGAACTGACTCTCACTGACGCTGAACTGACTCACTGACGCTGAACTGACTCTCACTGACTCTGAACTGACGCTGAACTGACTCTCACTGACTCTCACTGACGCTGAACTGACTCTCACTGACGCTGAACTGTCTCTCACTGACGCTGAACTGACTCTCACTGACGCTCACTGACGCTGAACTGACTCTCACTGACGCTGAACTGACGCTGAACTTACTCTCACTGACGCTGAACTGACGCTGAACTGACTCTCACTGACGCTGAACTGACGCTGAACTGACTCTCACTGACGTTGAACTGACTCTCACTGACGCTGAACTGACGCTGAACTGACTCTCACTGACGCTGAACTGACTCTCACTGACTCTGAACTGACGCTGAACTGACTCTCACTGACTCTCACTGACGCTGAACTGACTCTCACTGACGCTGAACTGTCTCTCACTGACGCTGAACTGACTCTCACTGACGCTCACTGACGCTGAACTGACTCTCACTGACGCTGAACTGTCGCTGAACTGACTCTCACTGACGCTGAACTGACGCTGAACTGTCTCTCACTGACGCTGAACTGACGCTGAACTGCTCGCGCTCAGTAAACACAACCAAACCAAGTTCAAAACTGCGCGCGCTGAACCCTGATTGGTGGTTTGGCACGTGCTTAACCAGCTCCGTTTTTTTTTATACACTAATAAATAAAAAGGAATGACTGATTTCGCAAAATGTAGTTGAGTAAAAAGTAAGATAATTGACTCCAGTAAAGTACAGATACACGAAAAGCTACTCAAGTACAGTAACGAATTACATTTACTTCGTTACTGTCCACCACTGCTCTAAACACATGAATGAGTCGTTTGTGTTAATTCAGCTGTTTGTCTTGTTCACTGCAAGTAAACATGTTTTAAAAAATAAAAATCTCATTTTTTTGTAATTATTACCATTTTGGTCATTTAAAAAAAAAAAATGTTAAAAAAAAATTTTTCAAAAATTTTCAACATTTTCAAAAGCGTCTGCTAAAATAAATGACTAAATGTCATCTATGAATGTTTCAGCTCATGTTTCTCGATCGCGCTGTTTGGGGTTTGCTTTTGTGATGCCAGAGAAATCATGGAAGTCCAAGACATTTATTAAAGAAAATGAACATATAAATAAATCGTTTCAGTTTAAAAAGAGTTTTTATGTCTGCAAAGTATAAATGGAAGGAAAATGCTTCAAGCACTATGTGTGTTCGGTTCATAAAAACCAGCAGTTTATTCAGTTAAACTAAAATAAAGCATCCTCATATTGATCAAGTCACTTTTATTAATTTAGTACTTCATATAATACAATATCTTCACAGCAGCTTCAGGGTAAAATCAGTTTGAGGAATCAGTCGTTTCTAAGAGAGTCTCGACCAGCAGCTGCTCTCGCGAGAACAGCGACCGGGAATTCGGCTCGCAGAAGTTCACAGAACAGCTTTAATGCGTCTTCGTGAGACGGAGACAAACAAACCCGAACTCCATCCGGTACGCTTTATGAGTTTTGTTAATACCGATCACCCTTTTCCCTCCTCATTACACAATCTCTACCAGATCATTCAGTGAACTTTAACCTTCATGTTGGAGCTGATCTTTAAACCGCTGAGAAGCCCAGAGGAAACCACTTCTCCTGGTCCAGAACTCGGTCTCCCAGAACCACGTTTGTAGCAGCGACAAACGTCTTCCTGCTCTTCACCGTCACCTCCAGCACGTGGCCGTGGAGCTTCAGCACGTTCCTGTACTCGATCTGCAGAGAAGACGGCAGAGCTGAGAGGAGAGAGACGCACGGATCCACGGCAGAACTCCTGAGAACAGACGAGGATGTTTTTCTCTCACCAGTTCGTTGAATGTGGGATTATCATTGCTGCGGACCACTTTCGTCTTCCTCTTGGTCTTGTCTTGTGGGTCGGGTCTCAGTCGCGTGACCACATAAGCGTCCGGACACGATCCGTTAGACAACCTCTGAGAGACACAGTTAATAAAGTAGCCAGAGAACGTTCTCTCAACGTTATGAGCAAACCTTCCTCCAGTAACGTTGGTCTTTAATAATATCCTCAAAACACACCGAAACATTTCAGAATGTTCAAAAATAACTCAATGGGAACGTTAGCAAAACATTCTTACAGCATTGTTAGCTGGGAACAGGTAAAAAGTCAGAAATGATTAGATTTTTTTTTAACAGTAACATTGAGAAATATTATAATCTAAGGGTTTTAATCGGCTGAAGGATCATGTGACTCTGAAGACGGCAGTAATGATGCTGAAAATTGTGCTTCTCCAACAGCAAAAAAAATCACATCAAAATGATTTTCAAATCAAGAACAATAAAGTGTTGAAAAAATGACTCACAATATTTTTCAAGTGCTTTATCATCACAGACAGTTTACAGTCTTTATAAGACAGGTAGAGCTGGATCTGTGGTCGCAGATGTGCGTCCGAGTCTGAAAGACACGGAAAACAAAACAAACAAAATGTGAATTCATCCCTAAAGCAAGTGAAAGCCAGGCAACAATAGAAACGTCCTTTAAACGGAAAGGAAGAGCGGCGTTTGATTGGATCACATGATTTATGATCCTGACATTTACAGCACAGCTGCGTAGAGTCGCGTATAAAGACATTAATACTGGGAAAAATCTATATTATAACTGTATGGAATATTATTTGGAAAATATTTAGTTTCTATTAGGTTACATTGTTTTTAAACATAGTACTGCACTGATGGTGTATTATTCATTTATTTTAATCAAATTTTATTTACTTTAATCGAAGGCCTTTTGTTTATTTAAATCAAGGTTCATTTACAGTATTTATTTTAATCAAATTTACACATATATATATATAATTTACTCATTTTAATCTTTTAAATTCATTATTTCTATTAAATCAAATGTATTATTTAAATCAAGTTTTATTTTAACTCATTTATTTATTGTAATCAAATGTATTTATTATTTAAATAAAATCTTTATTTAAATTTTTTTAATCTATTTGAATCAAAATGTATTACTTTTTTAAATCAATGTTTATTCATTTAATTATTTCAAGCAAATTATATATTTATTGATTTAAATCAATCATTTTAATTTTTTTTCATTTAAATGAAATTCTTTATTTTTATTTGAATCCAATTAATTTATTATTCATTTAAATCAAGTTTTATTGAATAGTTTATTTTAATTAATCATTTATCCATTATTTTTCCAGCTCTAGAGAATCCTTGGCAGCAGTGAATGTGCGAATCCTTCGAGCTTCATCCGTCGTCCAGGACGAGAATGTGCCGTGAATGATGAAGACGTCACCTGACTTGACAGCAGCGTTCGGTCCGTCCAGAAACAGGCTGCAGACGTATTCGTTCTGTCAGTGACACAATGAAAGATCAAGGACAGTGCTGGGAAACGCTGGGAAGCGGCACACAAACGTCACGCTTACCCCTCTGCAGGGCCCGTCGAACAGCTCCTTCAGGTACTTGTTCAACAGACTCATCTTCCTGCTCGCAGTGAAGGACATGTTAAACCAGCTGGGGAACCTGGAAGCGGGAGAAAGAGCGGATCAGTGCGGCTCTCGTCCGCCGTGGGACGACAACACTGCACGAGCGGGACGCTTACTTCGGCAGCGTGGACTCGATGAAGTGCTTCTGAAGCAGCTTATGGAGCGTCTCGAACTGAGAAAAGCTCTTCTGACTGATGACGTACCCGTCTTCGATGGTCACCCTCAGCTCGTACGTCTGACACGGACACAGTAGAGAAATCATTTACCTGTGAAGACGGCTCACTGCGCTTTACTGATCAAACACGGCCTTCCTGCGGGAGGGCACTTTTACACGCAAGGTTAATCGCGATCATTTGTTAACGTTAGCTAACTATATTAAACAAACTGACGATTTTACTCAAAGAAGCCACTGTGTGGCCAAATATACTTCCACTTTTCTCGCCGGTATAAGTCAAGAATACGCATGTATAAATTTAAAGACTCTTTACTGAATCTCTTTCATTCTCAAGGTAATGTCAAGCATCTTCTCAAAGGTCTTCCTGAAGGAAACTCACCACGTCTTTGCCGCTGACGGTGTATTTCTGGATCACGGCCTCCTGAATGTTGGAGCTGGAGGAGATCCGGCTGTCAGCGAGCGGCTCGGACCGTTTGACGGAGGAAAACTGCACCATATTATGGATGAGGAAGTTCAACTTGACGGGAAAACTCTCCATGCTCTCCTTAATTTTTCTGAAGCAGAAAATAAAAATCTAGTACTGCACAAAGAGCAGAACATCCATTAATCCATATAATCTGTCTTATCGCAAAATTGTCAACAGCCTTTCTTTTTTGCAGAGGAACAAAGTTGTGAGAAGAGAACAAGTCACTGTCGAAAGAGTCTTACAGATCTAAAGATCTTCTGAAAACATGATCAGATATTTTAAAAAACATGGACTCTGCTTCTGCTATATTCATATTTAAAGGATTAGTTGACTTCACAATTAGAATATCTTCCCCGTGTCATCCAAGATGTTCATGTCACGTGACCTTTCCAGCGTGATGACGTGATGTGTGGCGCATCGGAGCAGCGCAAGACCAGCATTTGTGCTTAAAAACTACATTTTTGTATAAAATGTCTGATGGTTTCTCTAGATCAGACTCTCATTCCTCGTCTGGATCATGTAGATCTTTGAAGCTGCACTGAAACTGACATTTGGACCTTCAACCCATTGAACCCCAGTGAAGTCCACTATATGGAGAACAATCCTGGAATGAGTTCCTCAAAAACCTTTATTTCTTTTCCACTGAAGAGAGAAAGATGAACATCTTGTATGAAATGGAGGAGAGGGAATGATCAGGAGATTTTAATTCTGAAGTGAACTGGTCCTTTAACGACCTTCAATCTTAGATGCGAGACACTTCACGATCATGTCAGTTAATGCATTAAGAGTTAGTGATGTTCTGACCTGGTGAAATATGAAGTGGCTTCCAGCTCCGAGTCATGCGGCCGCAGGTTATTGTGAACATACCGCAGGTCCTGGATGTCCTTCATTTCAGGCATTCCAGCTGCCAGCATCTACAAGCGGTCACACGCACCGCCGCAGACGTCATTTGACAGCCAACAGAATAATTGGGTAAAATGAAGCACCGGACGGAGTCTCACCAGCTGCAGCAGGCCGAGCAGCAGAGCAGAGCGTCTGCGCAGACTGTTGTAGGCGTCGCAGCACAGCTCGACGAACCGGTGGAAGCGCTGCGGGTTCTCGCCGCCGCCCGTGATGAAGCGCTGCATCTCCGGAGTAAAGATGAAGGGCGTCCGGTCTCTGTCACAAAGCCCACGCTTCATTGAGAAGGATTTCCTTTTGATTACTCGAAGACTACGAGACAAGAAAACCAATCGGTCACCTTCTGATGCTGCCGAACTTCTGTGCATTGCCCATGATCTTGCCGAAATCGATGTGGAACATGTGGCCGCTGTGCTTGATCATGATGTTGTCGTTGTGACGGTCACAGATGCCCAGGACAAACGTGGCGACGCACCAGCCGGCACACGAGTGAAGGAAGTTCATCACAGCCTGAGGGACAGACGGCAGAGAAAACACGGCGCTAGCGATGTCGGTCTGTCAGCATCAGCCCTCTCTGATCCACTGACAGCTGTCAGTTCAGGTTTATTTTGTGCATTCATATTCACAATAAGTGAGAAAACTACAAGTTGAAACATTTGGCATCAATTTTTTTTTTTTTATGTGAGCATCGATCGCCAGAATCACATGTACTTGCACTTATTTTCCCAGAAAATATTTGCCAGCCCTGATATATGCGATACTGCTGATCTGGTACCTTTTCGTAGTCCTCTTTAGTCTTGTTCCTCACATGGAACCACTTCTCCAAGGTGTCTTCCCTCAGCGCTCCAGACAATCCCCACTCCTGATGGATCTTGGCCAGAGTCACTGCGTCACGCACCACTTCCACCAACCCTGAAAACATGCTCATCAAACCAGTGCTGCACGCGGCTCAACCTCATGAACACTGTATTCGACAAAAGGTGATTTGAAGCGCAGGACGGGATTATGGCTGTTGTGACTCCAGGTTTGGAAGAAATCAAATTTTCTATTCTTATCACTAAAACAATGCTGAGACAGAGAGATCACGCATGATTACTCGACGCTGTTGGCCAGCGGCACACTTTCACTACCTAACAAACGTGTCTTCAAGGTTTCAAAATCATCATGATCATGTCACGATTCAATCCTCTGCAAATAACTGCAGAGTGAGAATCAGCAGCAGACGAGTGAAAGAGACGCCGCGTGTTCGTCAGGTTCACGCTCAGTACCTGCTTCTGCACTGACTGAACTGAAATCACACGATTCAACACAAAACTAAATACAAGAACCTGAAGTACTAACGCCATATGCCGAGTAAATGCTGCAAACATTTCCATGACTGACCTCGATCTCTTCCTGTAGAAATGCATCTGTACGTGACCATGCGCATGTCCAGCCCCTCCTGCCTCCACACGCCGTCCAGAAGACGCACGATCTGCAGCACCAGCATGTCCTGCCGCAGGTTATCTCCGGTCTGACGCCAAAACAACCACAAACACAATGAGCGACAAACTACGATCTCCGAAACTGGTGAAAGAACTTCATACTTTGCAGATGACGCTGTAGTTTTGTCCCAGCGGGTCGGCGGTGATGAAGGACACTTCCAGAGGCGCAGCGTTTGAGTTATAAACCTTGAAAGCCTGAGAGACACAGTGAAACAAATGATGGACGCAGCAGAGACCGATCCTGTAGTTCAGTAGCGACTGTACGCTGACTCCTGATCAGTTACAGGTCACATCTAGAGAACCTCAGGCTAACAGAGAACGTTCTGGCAATGTTCTCTAAAATTATGAACAAACGTTCTTCCAGCAACACTATTAGAACATTCATTCAATGTTATCTGGTCATTAATACTCTCAAAACGTTAGCAGAAAAACATTAAAACAGAATTCTGGGGCCATTTTATGAAATATTTCATTTCCACTAATGTTTATAAATGTTTCTACTTGTCTTAGTGAATTGGCAGACAGAACCAAATCTTCCATTAACGCCTAAACTATTAGAAAATATAAGTCATGTTTGCTCAGTTCTGCTTCTTTTAAAAGAAAAACATCCGATTTCACAGAGATTTGCTTTTGACTGGGTTTCACAAGATCTGCCGCTCTCTGAAACACTGGTGTTCAAGGACAGGTATTAAAGGACGCCGAAAGAAGAAGAGGAACAAAATGATGGGAGAGAGACTCCAAGAGATTCACGTGATACTGATAATATCAGCTGAGCAGATCGCGAGATGATTAAATATTATAAATTATTATCAAGGATTATTGCCTGATTAAAGACCGAACATGCGCTCAGGGTTTCCTATTGGACCTCGGGCCTTTCAGATCTCACTCGGTTCCACAGGCGTCGGCCTGACACCATCATTTAACTCTGCGTCTTTTCCACTCATGCATTTACCTCAACATTCACACCTTTGACCACGACCGCTGGATCTAACGGAAGCCTGCAGGACAGTCCGTCGGCAAAAAAACTGGCAATCTTCAATCGCTCTCCGATAAGCACATCCTGCACGAACACAAGATTTCATTTCAGAGACAAATCTAAGGCTAAAATGGATGTGACGGTTGGGGTTAAAGGTCCCCAGACCTTTCTCTTGGTTTTGTCAGCGGTGCGGATTCTCTGCGCCACTTGTGTGAGCAGATCCATCAGTCTGCTCTCCTGCTGCAGCTCGAGTCTCAGCGCGCGTCCGCAGCAGTGCTTCAGCGCCGACAGAACCTTACTGGTCCAGCTCTTATAGAGCCAGTCCTCCAGAGCGTCCACCAGCAGCCTACACACGCACACGCACACACACACACCAGGATCACAACTGAAATATGTGATGGGAAAAAAGGCAACAAATAAAGAGTCCAGCACCAGCCCACCGAGAGTTAACAGGCTTCGGCTTAATAATTCCATTCAATACAGTAAGAAAGTGACAAACCGTAGCAAATGTACAGTGTGTGTGATGTACAGTATATATGTGCGCACCAGTACAGCTGATGAGCGACTCGGACGCAGCGCAAAGATCTGGAGAGCAGAAGCGTCACCAGCGGCCCGTCAACGTCCCACTCCATCTTCAGAGCCTGGAGGAGTTCAAACATCACAACGCTCAGAACAACATGATCACTTCCTCTAATAGATGAAAGACGGTACCAGTTTCTCATGGGAACGTCATTTCAACATTTATAAGTCTGTGATTTTATTCCCATCCGATTGCCGAACGTCAGTCATTTTCTCCCACCATCCATGTAAAAATATTCAGACGAACTTCCCGAACTTCGAATTTATAGCATCATTATTCAATGCAATACTTTTATCATAGGCATTTACATAAATCAGGCCTTGCACATCTACTCATTTTACTAGTTGAAAAAGCATCTGGGTCGCATAAGATTGCCGTTAACCTATTTCTGCTCTTTTCCACAATTTTAAAATGACATCCATTGTTTTGAGAGATAAAATGCAATTCAAACTATAGCATGCTCATATTAAAATTTTAATAGGCTATTTATGACGAACAGGATATAATTTTCCTATTATTTAATTAGATTTGAATTTATTAACTGTCTGCGCAATAACACACATTTTGTTTACGGTTGACAATCATGTGACAGGAACACAGAACCGCCCAGATTCAACAGGAATACAGTGAAACGCAGACGGCTCAGCTGCACATTAGATACATAAATAGCAGATACAAAGTGCTAAACAAGCACATACGACATTGTGGCAGTGTGTTACGACAGTACTAAAAGCAGTACCTGCACCAGCTGCGGCAGAAACTCCTCCAGCTCACTGTCACTCATCTGCTGGAAACGCTGCACAGCCACTGAACGCACATGCTGGTCATGAAAGCTGAAACAGCAACGCATCGCACATATAAACAGCCGAAGTCTCTGTGTTTGATCTGAGAGCAGCACAACTCCATCTGTATTCATTAGACCAGAGGAGACGTGATGACGACAATCAATCAATTCATCTTTGGCAATAACCAGATACACGATGACCTTTTTATGGAAACATAAATAGTCCAAAGTGATGATATCACAAATGTTAGGATTTTTCCCATCATAAGAATAAATAATTCCTAAAACGGCTGTTTTCTATAAGCTGGCAGAAGCGAGCAGACACCGGCGCACGTACTCGTGGCTCAAGAGGAACAGGGCTTCCTCGCGGCTCGCGCGGCCCCAGCGCTGCAGGATCCAGGCCATCTCCGGCACGTCCCGCGGCCTCCACTGCGGCGCGCTGCCCAGAACCAGGTGCAGGTACGAGTTCCTCGCGCTGCAGATGTGCCGCTTGCTCCACAGGAAGGCCTTTTCATTTTCAGTCATGCTGCAGGACGTTTAGCAGAGGAAGTGACATTAGTGTCCACATTAAGCACAGTGTCTGCATTGCTCATGGGAGTTTCTCTTGTACTGACAGTGACAGGCAGTGTTTCTGAGACACGTCTGCTATTCTCTTCTGCAGCTCTTCACAGAGAGTCGAGTCGTGGGCCGATCCGGGCCGAGCGGCCGCCCGCTCGTATCGCCACTGCTTAAAGTCTGGGAAATCGATCTTCAGACAAAATACAAACGAAAGATTTCTCTTACAAACGGATGACGAAACAACAGAAAATTATACTAAAGTGTGTTCAGTCATTAGGAAGAAAATGTCATAAATTGCACCCTTCAAATAATCCAGTGGACAGGAGATGAAACATTATCTTGGAATAACTGCTTAAGTGTGGCTCTTATTGTTGATGTTGTCAGAAAAAGGACAGCTGAGATTAATTTGGCGTCACTATTTCACATGAGCTTGATTAATTCATTCTGATCACAGACACATTATAACAGGGTTATTTTAAGTTTTTATGAACCAGCTGTTTTAAAAGGAGTGTGTAGACTTATATCCACTGCGAATGTCATGATGTCTTCAGTGTGTTTGTGTGAGGAATGGACAAGCGGACCTGCAGAATGACTCCCGTGGGCTGCCGATGGCCGTCGGTCAGTGCCGCGGACGGGGGACAGCTGGGCGGCACCTGCGTGGACATGCTGAGCAGAACCGTCCCGTGAACGAGAGTCCTGCAACAGCACAGCATCAACCCACAAATCACGGCGTGCTCAGAGAAACACCGCTCTCAACAGATCCACTGCACACTAATATCCAGAACACGACGAATGTAAGCATGTGTTAGTAATGGACGTGTTACTCAACGTCTGCCATGACAGAGAGAGAAGATGTTTTGAGAAATGTCTGTTTTTTGTCCATATCATTAAAAGTCAACGGGTCAAATGTTGCCTGGTTCCTAACATTCTTCAAAATATCGTCTGTGTTTTGTTTTATTTTGGGATGCAAAAATAAAAATATAAAGTCTAATTGTTGACAAAATTAACAATATTTTCATAAGACTATTGTATCTGTCGGTGCAATTTTTTAATCATTACATTCACAGACCGTTTTTTGTTCTAATGAAAACAGTTTAATTATCGACATGTACATTTTTCCATCTTTGTTATCCTTGACAAAATCTAAAATGTGTGTGTGTGTGTGAGTGAGTGAGTGAGTGTGTGTGTGAGAGCATGTGAGTGTGTGTGTGTGAGTGAGTGAGTGAGTGTGTGTGTGAGTGAGTGTATGAGAGTGTGAGAGCGTGTGAGTGTGTGTGAGTGAGTGAGTGTGTGTGTGTGAGTGAGTGAGTGTGTGTGTGAGAGCGTGTGAGTGTGTGTGTGAGTGAGTGTGTGTGTGAGAGTGTGTGAGTGTGTGTGTGTGTGTGAGTGTGTGTGTGAGTGTGTGTGTGTGAGTGAATGAGTGAGTGTGAGAGTGTGAGAGCGTGTGAGTGTGTGTGTGAGTGAGTGTGTGTGTGTGAGTGAATGAGTGAGTGTGAGAGTGTGAGAGCGTGTGAGTGTGTGAGAGCGTGTGAGTGTGTGTGTGTGAGTGAATGAGTGAGTGTGAGAGTGTGAGAGCGTGTGAGTGTGTGAGAGCGTGTGAGTGTGTGTGTGAGTGAGTGAGTGTGTGTGTGAGAGTGTGTGAGTGTGTGTGTGTGTGTGAGTGTGTGTGTGAGTGTGTGTGTGTGAGTGAATGAGTGAGTGTGAGAGTGTGAGAGCGTGTGAGTGTGTGAGAGCGTGAGTGAGTGTATGAGAGTGTGAGAGCGTGTGAGTGTGTGTGTGAGTGAGTGAGTGTGTGTGTGAGTGAGTGAGTAAAGTGTGTGTGAGAGCGTGTGAGTGTGTGTGAGTGTGTGTGAGTGTGTGTGTGAGAGTGTGTGAGTGTGTGTGTGTGTGAGTGTGTGTGTGAGTGTGTGTGTGTGAGTGAATGAGTGAGTGTGAGAGCGTGTGTGTGTGTGTGTGTGTGTGTGTGAGTGCGTGTGAGTGTGAGTGCGTGAGTGAGTGTATGAGAGTGTGAGAGCGTGTGAGTGTGTGTCTGAGTGAGTGAGTGTGTGTCTGAGTGAGTGTGTGTGTGTGTGAGTGAGTGAGTGAGTGTGTGTGTGAGTGAGTGTATGAGAGTGTGAGAGCGTGTGAGTGTGTGTCTGAGTGAGTGTGTGTGTGAGTGAGTGAGTGTGTGTGTGAGAGCGTGTGAGTGTGTGAGTGTGTGTGTGTGAGTGAGTGTATGAGAGTGTGAGAGCGTGTGAGTGTGTGTGTGAGTGAGTGTATGAGAGTGTGTAACAGCAGACACAAAGAAGACGACTGAGGAAATGGGTCAGTATGAGGCGTTCGAAGGCATACTTCTTGTAAAAGAGAGGAAGAGCCGCCCAGCAGAGCAGCTCGGGGGTTCTGGTCTGTTTTGAGCCCAACAGATGAAAGGTCAGCATTGATTCATATGGCAGCTCTCTTACTGGAACAGGAAACACCAATCTGAAACAAACAGCAACAGAAAGAACTTCAGGGTGAAAAATATCACAATACGTCACAATTGCTCAATCCCAAGATTCACAGCAGTGAGTTACTAGATACCTGATCACAGCATGTGTGACGTGTCCTGTCCTTTATTTATCCTAATGAATAATCTTTCTCTTAACTTGCACCCCATTTTGAGCTTTATAAGAGTTTACAGCACATCATTCAGTGAAGAAAGACATTAATAAAATCTCTATCATTATATTAAAGAGGCCCCCATTACACCCTTTCACCCAGTCTTAATTTAGTTTCTGGGCTCTAGCAGAACAGATTTAATGCTTGAATGTTGATTTTTTTTCCTCATGTTCCTCATTGTGCAGCTCCTCTCTTCCCAGTCTGTCAGTAACGCTCTGTTTACTTCCTGTCTCTATGAAGCCCCTCCTTCTGAAAAGCACACTGTGCTCTGATTGGTCGGCTGGAGCGGTGTGTTGTGATTGGTGTTTGGGAAATGCCCCGCCCCTCACCATAACCGCCAGTTTCAACACTCTACTGACTAACTCAAGCAGGCCCCGCCCCTTTATTCTGCGCATGAATTATTTAAATGAGGAACATTGTGAAGAAAACTCAAGATGGAGGCGTTTCAGGAGTTCAGAGACACCGATGTAGAGACGAACTCCCGCCTTTTTCATGATCGAACATCAACATTACAGAACAGCAGAATAGGTCTTCAATGTTTAGTTTGAACCAAATCCCAAAAAAATGGCACACACAAACTAAAATAGAAAATAGAAATAGTTCATGAGTCCTTTGGACTATGTGAAAATAAATATTGATAAAATAAAGAAAATGACTCTGCATGGATTTGAAACTGAAGTGTGTGAAGTGAAGCCGCTCTTACAGACGGTTGCACTGGATCTTGCAGTTCATCTGCAGTGACGTGCTGATGTTCTCCGACAGCACCGGTTCAGTCAGATTCCTGCCGCCGTGTGTGAGAGAGCAGCGCACGCTCAAGTGATCGTACCTGTAACACACACACACACACACACACACACACTAATGTTCTCTGTGTTTTAAAGCGACGATTCCGTTTCCGTTTCCACATATTTGTCTAGTAATGTGAACAATTGTTTGCACTTTACTTTACAGTGTGTGTACTAAAGAAAGTATTGGGTAATACAAGGAAACTTCATGAGTTAAGATTAGGTTTAGGGGCGTGTTCAGGATCTACTTATTTTAATTCCTATAATAAGTACGTGGAGAACAAGACTACTAACAGTGCTACCCAATGTCATGAGTTCTTGTACTTAAATCTTTAATTTGACTGAACTTGAAATTGAAATTCTGTCATTAATTATTCAATCTCATGTCGTTCCACATCTGTCAGACCTTCGTTCATCTTCAAAAAACAAATTAAGATCTTTTTTATGACAGAATGCTGTCAGCTTTCCTACCAAAAAGTTCATAAAGAGATCGGAAAACTAATCCATATGAATCGAGCAGTTTAGTCCCAATTTTCTGAAGAGAATCGATCACTTGTTATGACGAACAGATTTATTTTAGACTTTTACTCGCAACAATGGTCATCAAAGACAAGCAGAAACCGAATAACACATAAGAACAAACCTCGTCCAGACACTCAAACGCGCCGCGTGACCAATGAGGTTCATTCTCCTGTGTCACGTGAAAATTTGTTCATCAAAATGATTTGCTGGATAAGTTTGAGGCAATCAGTTTCTATGTTGTCCAAGTAAACTTATTACACTACAGTGTTCCAGCCTCATGATTTTCTTTGTTTCTTTTCACCGGTTCTCACATCTCACCAGAAGCCTGCGATCACTAAAGGAGCGAAGGCTTGAGGTACCGTCACAGAGAGGCACAAAATCACTCTCCAGAACCTTCTCGTTCTCTGCTCCCTGCTGGTGGAGTGATCTCCCTACCTTCATCAGGAACGCAGAATCCCTGGCAATAGTCAAGAGACAGCTGAAAACTCATCTCCTCCGTGAACACTTGATCCCCTCATAAAAAAAAAACCCTTTCCTTCCCTTTTCCCTTCCTACTCCAGCTTATGGTACTGAGCTATGTGTGAAACTTGTATTGTGAGCACTTCCTGTGCTATTTGCCAATTCATGAAGAATCGCTTGTTTGTTTTCCTCACTTGTAAGTCGCTTTGGATAAAAGCGTCTGCTAAATGACTAAATGTAAATGTAAATGTAAATCTCACGATGACTGCGAGCGGAACGCAAGCACGAATGAGATCGTGACGTCACAGAGGTGTCGAACATCTGGCCGTACCCGCTGATCCAGCCGGGCAGCAGTCTGTAGAGGCTCGTCAGGTTGAGCTGCAGCATGCAGCCGTTGAGCTGGACGTCTGCCGCAGGTGGATCGGGAACGTCCTGCGGTCCTCTGAAGTCCAAATCAAAGTTTGTGAAGAAAACGTGGAGCAGCTTCAGCAGAGCTTGATGGAGCTTGACAACAGCTGAAACATGCAGACTTTACACTTACAAAGACATGCGCAAATCCCCTACAGGACAAAAGAGTCACTTTATTAAAAACACTCACCAGTTTCACAGTCACTCATTTCAGCTGGAGTCTAGGGAAAAGAACATTATATTTAATCATATAAGAATTCAATTCTCCTTGTAACACACACACACACACACACACACAGTAACGGAGGAAGAGTGTGATCCGCACCTGTGTGACCGGAGCGATGCGCTTCAGCTGCCCGACGGCCTCCTCCAGATCTGCCGTCGTGACGCCGCACAGCTGCTCACACACACCGTGAACGCGGTCCACGACCTCCCTCACACACACACCAGCCTGACACAGAGAGCTTCATTCACTCACGACATTCAGTCAGGACTCGAAGAGTTCGTTCTGAGCACTTCAGCCGCTGTCAGGCAACTTCGCATTCAGTGACAAAACAAAAGTTCAACTGAATTCGTCTCAATATTGACAATACGGTCTCCTGTAGAGATGCTTTACAGCTCAATCAAATTAGTTTCATAATTACACGTCATTATCTTGACGACTTGACTACAGTCCACGGTGAAACGACGCCAGCCATCAACGGATGAAGCCGCTCAGACCAAACATCTTCAATAAACGACATGCAGATCATTCAATATGTACATCCAAGCGTTTCTCATTTCACTGAAACACAAACCCGGCTTCTCAACAGCTTGTTCACTTCCTCACTGTAGCTGCTCAGTTTCTCCTGCAAACATGACCTGAGAAAACAAATGATGTTCAATATGCATCAATATGTCATTTGAAATTTAATATGTAAATAGTGGCAATGTATTTCTGTACATTTCCCTTATGCATATATGCAACATTTGGACCAGAATGAAAGTTTCAATTCAAAAATGGAATTAATTATTTGAACGTCTCGGAGTTCAAGTTCTTGGTTGTTCTTGTAAATGCAAAACTCATTTAAATGCATTAGTATGCAAATTTTCAAATAAAACCCTTTGTAAACGCAATAAGGGCAGCAAATTTATTGGCATTGGTTTCTCAAATGCATTCACACTTTGGATTTATTAAAACTTTGCAATTAATTCATTGTCGGTTAGAAAAGGCAATAAAAATGTTCATGTCATAGCTAACAATCAATTTTAATTTTGCAAATGCTTTCAATTTAAACATAAAATACACCAAAGGTTGCAGGCAAAGGCATGGGAAAAGTACAAGTACAGTAAAATACAGGAATACCGTTTCAAATGTAATTTCGTCAGCTTTATGCTTTCAGAGTACAAACGCAAGCAAACCTCATGGTGTTGAATGAACAAGCAGACGAGAGGACTTGATTAAAATGAAACTTCTGCCTGTCGTCTTCCTCCTACAGAAACATGCGATCTTATAACAATATGAGCTTCTTCAAATGAGAAATAGTTTCGGACATCTGAGCCACTGTAATTAAATGTCATACATCTCGCGTCAGGGATCCGCCGGCGGTGTCTCTGAGCACCATCCTCACTGGAACATCTGAGGAAAACTTATGATACACCTGGATGCGTTCGTATGATCCCAAGACTTCATCGCTGGACGAGGCAAAACAAACAGTCAAAACAACGCATCTATAATTAAATGCACGTAAACAACAGCAGAGAGGAACATCGGATCCACTACTTGCTTGGAAACTATGACAGTGAAATTACCTTCTGAGAAACTCCTCTGAGTCACAGAGTTTGATCAGGTATTGTCCACTGAGAGCAGCAGAATGATCCAGAGACGCCAAAACCGCCTCCATCAGCTCCTGGGCTGTGCTGCTTACTAGTAAAACGACACAAATAATGTTTGCCGAAGTGTCCTAAAAGCTTCAACCAAATATAAAACTGAATATGTCATCTGCAACTCGTACGTCTCCATGTGAGCGTTGGTTCCTCCGACGGCCAAGGCACGGACACCCTGAAGAGAAGTTGGGCGGACTCCAGGAGACGCGCGTGCGCAGGAGCCGCACGAGCCCACGGCACTGTCCCGCGGACGCCGCTCTCCGACAGCAGCCTGACATCAAACAGGAATACAGATCATTCGTGCTGGAGCAGTGAGCTTTACGAGAGTAGCCGTGTCGACTAAATACCGGGTGAATCCTCATGTGAATTCAGACACATGGATGAGACTCCTCAGCATTAACATGCTGACAGGACAGATGATCTCACCGTGAAGTTGATGCGCAGAGCGCTGCCGTCCTGCTGTTGCTGCCGTGCGCTGAATCGATTACATCGATGACCCAAGAGTCCTGTAAACATCAGACGAGAGAGAGACGATAATCTCTACAGTAACAGAATGCTGGAAACCTCGATCGCAGTCATGCCCCTGAAACTTCTTACGCTTCAAGTTAGGGCCGAGCGATTCGAGAAGTAACATTGAACTTGAATGCGATTCTTAGCGCGAATGAAATCGCAAAGGCTGTGATTATTTTGATGCTCAGCTTCTCAATGAAGTACGGCTCCAAAGGCTACTCCATCTGAAACACTGCGAGTTTGACTCGCTTATGATGTACAATTGAAAAAGCACAACGTGTCAAACATGTTTCCAGACATGAGAAGCACTTATAGACATCTTGTCTGATAAAAGACAACATTTAATAACGTTTCTACGCCAAACTCACTTCACGAGGACAGCGGAGCGTCCTTCTGAGAGATGATGCGATTCTTACACAGAATAATGCAGTCGTGTGTTTATTATTCATGTTTAATCAGTCAAAGCGTTTCAATCTTCCGTTTATTCAGCGACAGATATGAAGTGTTATCATCTTCTTCTGCTTGGCATCTTTTGATTTCTGCGCAAGAGCGCCCTCTGGCTTTCACACGGAGAAGCATTTACTGCTGATCACAGCCGTACAGCTCTGACAAGCTGCGCATGAAATCATCGCAACCTTTGACAAATCGAGTGCGATTTAAAAATCGTACAGCCCTACTTCAAGTCATGATGAACATAGAATGTAGCAAAACAACAAAAGCCTTTTCTTGATCACATCTGATGGTCATTTCGAAATCTTTTTTTCTGGCATGGTACACCAGGACACAAACAGACCTCTATACAAAATGAATCGGTCCTGCAACAAATATTTGTCAGCATTTCTAGACTATGTTAAGTCGTAATGTAAGTTGGATATATATTCAAATTTAGCACATGGCTCCAGCTGGTAGGCTATGAAATGATTATATAAAACTTATCATGAAAGAGAAGTTACACTCGTCTTTTCTTCTCTATAGTGTCGTATATCCTCGAGGAACGCTTCAGGAACAAGAACAAATGTGGGCGGGGCTTGATCGTGTCTGTGGTTTGCTATTGGTGGATCTCGTGTGAGTGACAGGTTGCCCCGCCCTCGTCATCAGAGAAGAGATTCTGATTTTAACTCAATAATGATGTGCAGCGATAAATCATTTAGAATAAACACTGCAATATAAACACGGTTAATCATAATTACAAGTTATCTGTAATAATTCTATTGCGTAGTACTCTGACCAGAATCTGCCCCGCCTGATTTATAGTCAGGAGCAGTTGCTGTGCTTTGTTTTATTCATTCAGGCCTAATGTTTGCTTGATATTAATAAATGATCTAACCTAGTAGTAAACAGTAAAAAAGTGTAAGTAAAGCTGTAGCTAAAGTCTTTTTCTGCCATGTGAACCCTGACCTCAGAGCAGGTTCAGACTGTGTTACTGGTTTCTCCACCGCCACAGCTCCTGTTAGTCATGGCGGGGTGTGAGTGTCTGTAATGAGGAGCTGCTACCTCTGGACCGCGCAGGTGTTCAGCAGGTGTTCCAGCAGGTGTTCCGGCTGCTTCCTCATTCCTCTCCACATTCACCTGCTCTTTCCTCTGATCGGCTGCTGTTAAACCTGAGACGGGTGTGTATAAATCCAAATAATCCTGCTCTGAAAAGACCCGAACATCCCATCCATGAAACACGAGATCCTCGGGTCTTCCAGCGGGATCTTCAGCACATGGATCCACTCGATCAGAGACGGGCAACTCTCGGCAGTCCGGTTTTATGTCCATACTGACAGACCGGAGATAAATATTTATGCCATTGAGAAAATAAATCGGGGTTTCCTTTCACTCTCTTGCCGCAGCGAATCTTAGTCGTCCTGAGCGGGTCTGAATAGGAATAAAAGAGTCTTTTGGACTGTTTTAGATTAAACTACTTCTGAGAGGGAATCCAAGCGCGTATTTGCAGCGCGAAACTCTCGCGAACGCGCAAAGCTGCTCCTCCCACAGACACCTGCGCTCCGTGTGGAACGCCAAAGAGGTCACGCCAGGTCACTCCGTGTGGAACGCCAAAGAGGTCATAATTCTGCCTTTGGTCCGAACAACTTTCCTCGAAAACAGGGCGTTCCCAAACGTGTAAGACCTCATAATTTTAAGTGATTAAAACCAAAGTTATTGTGGGTGGAAGTAATGAACACAACGTGCTTGTTTTATTGGTTCCCATCTGTAAATAAGCACCTTTTAATGATACACTACAATTTTGCAATTTTACAAACATTATAAACGTGTAGTTCCCATAAATCTACAACAAATTCTTTGAATATAATTGACTATAAAATAATTGTAAATTATATTGACATTCCTTACAGACAACATTTATTATAAATCCTAAATTAATTCATTTAAAGCGAAACTGAAACTGGCAATGGGATCTCATTCAGCACGTATCCAAACGTTTCTATACTTGCATATTTGAAGGCTAAACTATTATTTATTATAAACAAAGCTTTGTCCTTATTTTGTGTCACAATATTCACATAAACATGCATAAAAATGTTTGGAATGATAGAGCGACGATAGAAGAGTTGCAACTTCGCCTAACTTGTTGTGTGTTCAAAACATAACCTTCAATGTTTTACAACTACTTGTTTAAAACGTTCAGAGCATGTGGACAAAAAACTGACCCCGTTGCGCCACGAGGTCCTGATTCTCAGTAAAAACTGCTCATATCATTTTTTTATTATTAGTTTTACAGCTAGCTTGCTAAATGATTTTGAACAGCAGAGTAAATGTGGATAGAAAACTGACCTCGACGTGATTTGAACACACAACCTTCTGATCTGGAGTCAGACGCGCTGCCGTTGCGCCACGAGGTCCTGATTCTTAATAAAAACTGCTCATATCATTTTTTTATTATTAGTTTCACAGCTAGCTTGCTAAATGATTTCGAACAGCAGAGTAAATGTGGATAGAAAACTGACCCCGACGTGATTTGAACACACAACCTTCTGATCTGGAGTCAGACGCGCTGCCGTTGCGCCACGAGGTCCTGATTCTCAGTAAAAACTGCTCATATCATTTTTTTATTATTAGTTTTACAGCTAGCTTGCTAAATGATTTCGAACAGCAGAGTAAATGTGGATAGAAAACTGACCCCGACGTGATTTGAACACGCAACCTTCTGATCTGGAGTCAGACGCGCTGCCGTTGCGCCACGAGGTCCTGATTCTCAGTAAAAACTGCTCATATCATTTTTTTATTATTAGTTTTACAGCTAGCTTGCTAAATGATTTTGAACAGCAGAGTAAATGTGGATAGAAAACTGACCCCGACGTGATTTGAACACACAACCTTCTGATCTGGAGTCAGACGCGCTGCCGTTGCGCCACGAGGTCCTGATTCTCAGTAAAAACTGCTCATATCATTTTTTTATTATTAGTTTTACAGCTAGCTTGCTAAATGATTTTGAACAGCAGAGTAAATGTGGATAGAAAACTGACCCCGACGTGATTTGAACACGCAACCTTCTGATCTGGAGTCAGACGCGCTGCCGTTGCGCCACGAGGTCCTGATTCTTAATAAAAACTGCTCATATTATTTTTTTAATTAGTTTTACAGCTAGCTTGCTAAATGATTTCGAACAGCAGAGTAAATGTGGATAGAAAACTGACCCCGACGTGATTTGAACACACAACCTTCTGATCTGGAGTCAGACGCGCTGCCGTTGCGCCACGAGGTCCTGATTCTCAGTAAAAACTGCTCATATCATTTTTTTATTATTAGTTTTACAGCTAGCTTGCTCAATGATTTCGAACATCAGAGTAAATGTGGATAGAAAACTGACCTCGACGTGATTTGAACACGCAACCTTCTGATCTGGAGTCAGACGCGCTGCCGTTGCGCCACGAGGTCCTGATTCGCAGTAAAAACTGCTCATATCATTTTTTTATTATTAGTTTTACAGCTAGCTTGTTAAATGCGTTCGAACCGCAGAGTAAATGTGGATAGAAAACTGACCTCGACGTGATTTGAACACGCAACCTTCTGATCTGGAGTCAGACGCGCTGCCGTTGCGCCACGAGGTCCTGATTCTCAGTAAAAACTGCTCATATCATTTTTTTATTATTAGTTTTACAGCTAGCTTGCTAAATGATTTCTAACATCTGAGTAAATGTGGATAGAAAACTGACCTCGACGTGATTTGAACACGCAACCTTCTGATCTGGAGTCAGACGCGCTGCCGTTGCGCCACGAGGTCCTGATTCTCAGTAAAAACTGCTCATATCATTTTTTTATTATTAGTTTTACAGCTAGCTTGCTAAATGATTTCTAACATCTGAGTAAATGTGGATAGAAAACTGACCTCGACGTGATTTGAACACACAACCTTCTGATCTGGAGTCAGACGCGCTGCCGTTGCGCCACGAGGTCCTGATTCTCAGTAAAAACTGCTCATATCATTTTTTTATTATTAGTTTTACAGCTAGCTTGCTAAATGATTTCGAATATCAGAGTAAATGTGGATAGAAAAACTGACCTCGACGTGATTTGAACACGCAACCTTCTGATCTGGAGTCAGACGCGCTGCCGTTGCGCCACGAGGTCCTGATTCTCAGTAAAAACTGCTCATATCATTTTTTTATTATTAGTTTCACAGCTAGCTTGCTAAATGATTTCGAACAGCAGAGTAAATGTGGATAGAAAACTGACCTCGACGTGATTTGAACACACAACCTTCTGATCTGGAGTCAGACGCGCTGCCGTTGCGCCACGAGGTCCTGATTCTCAGTAAAAACTGCTCATATCATTTTTTTATTATTAGTTTTACAGCTAGCTTGTAAATGATTTGAACAGCAGAGTAAATGTGGATAGAAAACTGACCTCGACGTGATTTGAACACACAACCTTCTGATCTGGAGTCAGACGCGCTGCCGTTGCGCCACGAGGTCCTGATTCTCAGTAAAAACTGCTCATATCATTTTTTTATTATTAGTTTTACAGCTAGCTTGCTAAATGATTTCGAACATCAGAGTAAATGTGGATAGAAAACTGACCCGACGTGATTTGAACACGCAACCTTCTGATCTGGAGTCAGACGCGCTGCCGTTGCGCCACGAGGTCCTGATTCTCAGTAAAAACTGCTCATATCATTTTTTTATTATTAGTTTTACAGCTAGCTTGCTCAATGATTTCGAACATCAGAGTAAATGTGGATAGAAAACTGACCTCGACGTGATTTGAACACGCAACCTTCTGATCTGGAGTCAGACGCGCTGCCGTTGCGCCACGAGGTCCTGATTCTCAGTAAAAACTGCTCATATCATTTTTTTATTATTAGTTTTACAGCTAGCTTGCTCAAATGATTTCGAACATCAGAGTAAATGTGGATAGAAAACTGACCTCGACGTGATTTGAACACGCAACCTTCTGATCTGGAGTCAGACGCGCTGCCGTTGCGCCACGAGGTCCTGATTCTCAGTAAAAACTGCTCATATCATTTTTTTATTATTAGTTTTACAGCTAGCTTGTTAAATGATTCGAACCGCAGAGTAAATGTGGATAGAAAACTGACCCCGACGTGATTTGAACACGCAACCTTCTGATCTGGAGTCAGACGCGCTGCCGTTGCGCCACGAGGTCCTGATTCTCAGTAAAAACTGCTCATATCATTTTTTTATTATTAGTTTTACAGCTAGCTTGCTAAATGATTTCTAACATCTGAGTAAATGTGGATAGAAAACTGACCTCGACGTGATTTGAACACGCAACCTTCTGATCTGGAGTCAGACGCGCTGCCGTTGCGCCACGAGGTCCTGATTCGCAGTAAAAACTGCTCATATCATTTTTTTATTATTAGTTTTACAGCTAGCTTGTTAAATGATTTCGAACCGCAGAGTAAATGTGGATAGAAAACTGACCTCGACGTGATTTGAACACACAACCTTCTGATCTGGAGTCAGACGCGCTGCCGTTGCGCCACGAGGTCCTGATTCTCAGTAAAAACTGCTCATATCATTTTTTTATTATTAGTTTTACAGCTAGCTTGCTAAATGATTTCGAACATCTGAGTAAATGTGGATAGAAAACTGACCTCGACGTGATTTGAACACACAACCTTCTGATCTGGAGTCAGACGCGCTGCCGTTGCGCCACGAAGTCCTGATTCTCAGTAAAAACTGCTCATATCATTTTTTTATTATTAGTTTTACAGCTAGCTTGTTAAATGATTTCGAACCGCAGAGTAAATGTGGATAGAAAACTGACCTCGACGTGATTTGAACACACAACCTTCTGATCTGGAGTCAGACGCGCTGCCGTTGCGCCACGAGGTCCTGATTCTCAGTAAAAACTGCTCATATCATTTTTTTATTATTAGTTTTACAGCTAGCTTGCTAAATGATTTCGAACAGCAGAGTAAATGTGGATAGAAAACTGACCTCGACGTGATTTGAACTCGCAACCTTCTGATCTGGAGTCAGACGCGCTGCCTTTGCGCCACGAAGGTCCTGATTCTCAGTAAAAACTGCTCATATCATTTTTTTATTATTAGTTTCACAGCTAGCTTGCTAAATGATTTCGAACAGCAGAGTAAATGTGGATAGAAAACTGACCTCGACGTGATTTGAACACGCAACCTTCTGATCTGGAGTCAGACGCGCTGCCGTTGCGCCACGAGGTCCTGATTCTCAGTAAAAACTGCTCATATCATTTTTTTTATTAGTTTTACAGCTAGCTTGTAAATGCGTTCGAACCGCAGAGTAAATGTGGATAGAAAACTGACCTCGACGTGATTTGAACATGCAACCTTCTGATCTGGAGTCAGACGCGCTGCCGTTGCGCCACGAGGTCCTGATTCTCAGTAAAAACTGCTCATATCATTTTTTTATTATTAGTTTTACAGCTAGCTTGCTAAATGATTTCTAACATCTGAGTAAATGTGGATAGAAAACTGACCTCGACGTGATTTGAACACGCAACCTTCTGATCTGGAGTCAGACGCGCTGCCGTTGCGCCACGAGGTCCTGATTCTCAGTAAAAACTGCTCATATCATTTTTTTATTATTAGTTTTACAGCTAGCTTGTTAAATGATTCGAACCGCAGAGTAAATGTGGATAGAAAACTGACCCCGACGTGATTTGAACACGCAACCTTCTGATCTGGAGTCAGACGCGCTGCCGTTGCGCCACGAGGTCCTGATTCTCAGTAAAAACTGCTCATATCATTTTTTTATTATTAGTTTTACAGCTAGCTTGCTAAATGATTTCTAACATCTGAGTAAATGTGGATAGAAAACTGACCTCGACGTGATTTGAACACGCAACCTTCTGATCTGGAGTCAGACGCGCTGCCGTTGCGCCACGAGGTCCTGATTCTCAGTAAAAACTGCTCATATCATTTTTTTATTATTAGTTTTACAGCTAGCTTGTAAAATGCGTTCGAACCGCAGAGTAAATGTGGATAGAAAACTGACCTCGACGTGATTTGAACACACAACCTTCTGATCTGGAGTCAGACGCGCTGCCGTTGCGCCACGAGGTCCTGATTCTCAGTAAAAACTGCTCATATCATTTTTTTATTATTAGTTTTACAGCTAGCTTGTTAAATGATTCGAACCGCAGAGTAAATGTGGATAGAAAACTGACCCCGACGTGATTTGAACACACAACCTTCTGATCTGGAGTCAGACGCGCTGCCGTTGCGCCACGAGGTCCTGATTCTCAGTAAAAACTGCTCATATCATTTTTTTATTATTAGTTTTACAGCTAGCTTGCTAAATGATTTCTAACATCTGAGTAAATGTGGATAGAAAACTGACCTCGACGTGATTTGAACACGCAACCTTCTGATCTGGAGTCAGACGCGCTGCCGTTGCGCCACGAGGTCCTGATTCTCAGTAAAAACTGCTCATATCATTTTTTTATTATTAGTTTTACAGCTAGCTTGTTAAATGATTTCGAACCGCAGAGTAAATGTGGATAGAAAACTGACCCCGACGTGATTTGAACACGCAACCTTCTGATCTGGAGTCAGACGCGCTGCCGTTGCGCCACGAGGTCCTGATTCTCAGTAAAAACTGCTCATATCATTTTTTTATTATTAGTTTTACAGCTAGCTTGCTAAATGATTTCTAACATCTGAGTAAATGTGGATAGAAAACTGACCTCGACGTGATTTGAACACGCAACCTTCTGATCTGGAGTCAGACGCGCTGCCGTTGCGCCACGAGGTCCTGATTCTCAGTAAAAACTGCTCATATCATTTTTTTATTATTAGTTTTACAGCTAGCTTGTAAAATGCGTTCGAACCGCAGAGTAAATGTGGATAGAAAACTGACCTCGACGTGATTTGAACACACAACCTTCTGATCTGGAGTCAGACGCGCTGCCGTTGCGCCACGAGGTCCTGATTCTCAGTAAAAACTGCTCATATCATTTTTTTATTATTAGTTTTACAGCTAGCTTGCTCAATGATTTCGAACATCAGAGTAAATGTGGATAGAAAACTGACCTCGACGTGATTTGAACACGCAACCTTCTGATCTGGAGTCAGACGCGCTGCCGTTGCGCCACGAGGTCCTGATTCGCAGTAAAAACTGCTCATATCATTTTTTTATTATTAGTTTTACAGCTAGCTTGTTAAATGCGTTCGAACCGCAGAGTAAATGTGGATAGAAAACTGACCCCGACGTGATTTGAACACGCAACCTTCTGATCTGGAGTCAGACGCGCTGCCGTTGCGCCACGAGGTCCTGATTCTCAGTAAAAACTGCTCATATCATTTTTTTATTATTAGTTTTACAGCTAGCTTGCTAAATGATTTCTAACATCTGAGTAAATGTGGATAGAAAACTGACCTCGACGTGATTTGAACACGCAACCTTCTGATCTGGAGTCAGACGCGCTGCCGTTGCGCCACGAGGTCCTGATTCGCAGTAAAAACTGCTCATATCATTTTTTTATTATTAGTTTTACAGCTAGCTTGTTAAATGCGTTCGAACCGCAGAGTAAATGTGGATAGAAAACTGACCCCGACGTGATTTGAACACGCAACCTTCTGATCTGGAGTCAGACGCGCTGCCGTTGCGGCACGAGGTCCTGATTCTCAGTAAAAACTGCTCATATCATTTTTTTATTATTAGTTTCACAGCTAGCTTGCTAAATGATTTCGAACATCTGAGTAAATGTGGATAGAAAACTGACCTCGACGTGATTTGAACACACAACCTTCTGATCTGGAGTCAGACGCGCTGCCGTTGCGCCACGAGGTCCTGATTCTCAGTAAAAACTGCTCATATCATTTTTTTATTATTAGTTTCACAGCTAGCTTGCTAAATGATTTCGAACAGCAGAGTAAATGTGGATAGAAAACTGACCTCGACGTGATTTGAACACGCAACCTTCTGATCTGGAGTCAGACGCGCTGCCGTTGCACCACGAGGTCCTGATTCTCAGTAAAAACTGCTCATATCATTTTTTATTATTAGTTTCACAGCTAGCTTGCTAAATGATTTCGAACAGCAGAGTAAATGTGGATAGAAAACTGACCTCGACGTGATTTGAACACACAACCTTCTGATCTGGAGTCAGACGCGCTGCCGTTGCGCCACGAGGTCCTGATTCTCAGTAAAAACTGCTCATATCATTTTTTTATTATTAGTTTTACAGCTAGCTTGCTAAATGATTTCTAACATCTGAGTAAATGTGGATAGAAAACTGACCTCGACGTGATTTGAACACGCAACCTTCTGATCTGGAGTCAGACGCGCTGCCGTTGCGCCACGAGGTCCTGATTCTCAGTAAAAACTGCTCATATCATTTTTTTATTATTAGTTTCACAGCTAGCTTGCTAAATGATTTCGAACATCTGAGTAAATGTGGATAGAAAACTGACCTCGACGTGATTTGAACACGCAACCTTCTGATCTGGAGTCAGACGCGCTGCCGTTGCGCCACGAGGTCCTGATTCTCAGTAAAAACTGCTCATATCATTTTTTTTATTAGTTTTACAGCTAGCTTGCTAAATGATTTCGAACAGCAGAGTAAATGTGGATAGAAAACTGACCTCGACGTTATTTGAACACGCAACCTTCTGATCTGGAGTCAGACGCGCTGCCGTTGCGCCACGAGGTCCTGATTCTCAGTAAAAACTGCTCATATCATTTTTTTATTATTAGTTTTACAGCTAGCTTGCTAAATGATTTCGAACATCAGAGTAAATGTGGATAAAAAACTGACCTCGACGTGATTTGAACACACAACCTTCTGATCTGGAGTCAGACGCGCTGCCGTTGCGCCACGAGGTCCTGATTCTCAGTAAAAACTGCTCATATCATTTTTTTATTATTAGTTTTACAGCTAGCTTGCTCAATGATTTCTAACATCTGAGTAAATGTGGATAGAAAACTGACCTCGACGTGATTTGAACACACAACCTTCTGATCTGGAGTCAGACACGCTGCCGTTGCGCCACGAGGTCCTGATTCTTAACAAAAACTGCTCATATCATTTTTTTATTATTAGTTTTACAGCTAGCTTGTTAAATGATTTCGAACATCAGAGTAAATGTGGATAGAAAACTGACCTCGACGTGATTTGAACACACAACCTTCTGATCTGGAGTCAGACGCGCTGCCGTTGCGCCACGAGGTCCTGATTCTTAATAAAAACTGCTCATATAATTTTTTTATTAGTTTTACAGCTAGCTTGCTAAATGATTTCGAACATCAGAGTAAATGTGGATAAAAACTGACCTCGACGTGATTTGAATACACAACCTTCTGATCTGGAGTCAGACGCGCTGCCGTTGCGCCACGAGGTCCTGATTCTCAGTAAAAACTGCTCATATCATTTTTTTATTATTAGTTTTACAGCTAGCTTGTTAAATGCGTTCGAACCGCAGAGTAAATGTGGATAGAAAACTGACCCCGACGTGATTTGAACACGCAACCTTCTGATCTGGAGTCAGACGCGCTGCCGTTGCGCCACGAGGTCCTGATTCTCAGTAAAAACTGCTCATATCATTTTTTTATTATTAGTTTCACAGCTAGCTTGCTAAATGATTTCGAACAGCAGAGTAAATGTGGATAAAAACTGACCTCGACGTGATTTGAACACGCAACCTTCTGATCTGGAGTCAGACGCGCTGCCGTTGCGCCACGAGGTCCTGATTCTCAGTAAAAACTGCTCATATCATTTTTTTATTATTAGTTTCACAGCTAGCTTGCTAAATGATTTCGAACATCAGAGTAAATGTGGATAAAAACTGACCTCGACGTGATTTGAACACACAACCTTCTGATCTGGAGTCAGACGCGCTGCCGTTGCGCCACGAGGTCCTGATTCTTAATAAAAACTGCTCATATCATTTTTTTATTATTAGTTTCACACAGCTAGCTTGCTAAATGATTTCGAACATCAGAGTAAATGTGGATAGAAAACTGACCTCGACGTGATTTGAACACGCAACCTTCTGATCTGGAGTCAGACGCGCTGCCGTTGCGCCACGAGGTCCTGATTCTCAGTAAAAACTGCTCATATCATTTTTTTATTATTAGTTTTACAGCTAGCTTGCTAAATGATTTCGAACATCTGAGTAAATGTGGATAGAAAACTGACCTCGACGTGATTTGAACACGCAACCTTCTGATCTGGAGTCAGACGCGCTGCCGTTGCGCCACGAGGTCCTGATTCTCAGTAAAAAACTGCTCATATAATTTTTTTATTAGTTTTACAGCTAGCTTGCTAAATGATTTCGAACATCAGAGTAAATGTGGATAAAAACTGACCTCGACGTGATTTGAAACACTCAACCTTCTGATCTGGAGTCAGACGCGCTGCCGTTGCGCCACGAGGTCCTGATTCTCAGTAAAAACTGCTCATATCATTTTTTTATTATTAGTTTTACAGCTAGCTTGCTCAAATGATTTCTAACATCTGAGTAAATGTGGATAAAAAACTGACCTCGACGTGATTTGAACACACAACCTTCTGATCTGGAGTCAGACGCGCTGCCGTTGCGCCACGAGGTCCTGATTCTCAGTAAAAACTGCTCATATCATTTTTTTATTATTAGTTTTACAGCTAGCTTTGCTAATGATTTCTAACATCTGAGTAAATGTGGATAGAAAACTGACCTCCGACGTGATTTGAACACACAACCTTCTGATCTGGAGGCTGATTTTTTTGCAAAACGTGTTCATGTATTTTTTTAATAACTAACGCTATCTCGTTTAAAGAGTTCAAACAGGCAGAGAATTCATCTTGTTCCGCGCCCAATAATTAGAACCTCACTCTGTTCTGCAGGGACACTCCCGCGCAGGCGCGGTTCATGGGCTCCCGCGCTCTCAGTCTCACTCTGAGGGGTTTAGCGCTGAGCTGGTGACGAATTTGGAGCTTAAAAGAAACAGAAGCAGCATTTTCTTGACAGAATCCACTATACAAAGGTATTTAAAAACAAAATCAATGTATTCGCTGAACGATTCAGTGAAGATGATGGATCGAAGATACACTGTGCTGCTCTCAGTATTTATCTGTCAGGTTTATACCATGCTGGCTCAGGTGAGTGATATTCATTAAGTGTTCCGTAAATAACAGAACCTACAGTAGAAGTATTGCTTTGTTTTTGTATAATTTAAGTAAAAATTGTAAAGAGTATAAGTTGAGAATATTTACTGCAGGTCAACTAACAGCAGTCAGAGAGAGTTCTGCAGAAATGAAGTTAAATTCGCTGCAGTACAAAGAAGTTCATTCAGAGTTGAAGCTAAACGCATCTCTGTATTTTGGTCGCTCTCTTATTATTATTATTATAAAGCAGAATGATGATATGAAATTATTCATAAGCTACTGGTAAAGCAAGTTTCATTATAAATGCATCTGATTTTATCTGAGAAAAGTAACAGCAGCTCCAGACCAGTTTTTTTTTTTCTTTTCTTGTATGTGTATGTAAAATATACAGAAATAAGTCCATATCTTTTTAAGTTCTTGTCTTTGGAAGAAGGGCAATATAAAATCTTGAAATAAACTGTAAACCGTCTGTCAGACTGTAGGCTTGCTGTGTGACTGCTCACATTTATTTATCTGTAGAAGGTCTCCGGTCTACACAAGCGCTCTATTCAGAGTGTTCAGAGGGATCTGAGGATAAACAACATGGAATGTTTTGATGTACCCTTAAAGAGAACACTGTTCAAACGAACATCGACAGCTTCTGTTACTCCAGCTCTGCCGCTCTATCTGTTAACTGTGTGTTTTCACAGGAAGTTTAAATATTTATCCGGCTTACATAAGCCTTGCAAGATGAAAACATGAAATGAAAAAAGGAAAAGATAGAGCCCGTCCCCACGGTAACAGCCAATGAGAGGAAGGATCGTCTTACATTCAAGTGACAATTGATCGTCATGAATGATGGATTAAGAATGAAATGTTCTCATGAGTGGGTTGATTATCAAAATAAAATATGAAATCCTTATGCTGCAGAACTCTAACCAGAGAGAGTTTGGTCGGATGTCAAAGTGGCAAAATTGAAGGTCATAGTGGAAGACAATCCACAAGATCACGAGAACCAGACACATTTCTGTACTCGCCACTGTAATCTTTCTATACAGACTGGACATTCGAGCAATCTGCATTCACGGCCACAATCCCATAATCCACATTCAGAGCAGCGGGTCAGAGGTCACAGGGTCCAGATGGCACTCACTCTGCGTGCCAGAAAGGAAAGTTTGTCAAGACAATCTTTGACACATTTTTCATTGATTATAAAAATATTATACAGGTTACACAGGTCATATTGATGGTTGGATGGACAGACGTGTGTTTACATTTGCAATGTTTGACACCCTCACATCAGTGTATTAGCATTTCACAATGTAGTTCACACATGACATCTAATCATTTCAGTACAATCATCTAACGACCAACTGAAACAATAGGATGAGTAACTGTTGCGTCACTCTTATTGCATAGTTTTCATGAAACTGGAGAACAATATTGAATGCTTTGATCATGAGAGTTTCACGATAACGAGATCCATTGGAATATAAACCAACTGACTCTCCGCTGGGAGTTTGATTGACAGGCGATCTGACCCATCATAACCCTGAATCCGCCATTTTGTCGGTCAAAGCGGTCAGGGGAACGTCGGTGAACTTGAATCACGTCTTTCTTGAAACAACATTCCTTCTGATGTTCATCATGTTTATTTGATGCTATAAATGAACTAGTGTGAAGAGATGATGGAGGAGCGACACATTAAACACACACTAGACGCTATTTACTGATTCAACTGCTTTAAAACATTACACTATTTTAAATATGAAACTGTTTCATTCGTTGTCAGTGTCCTCTTTGCTCCAGGAGGTATTTTTCACTGCGTGAGAACATGACGTGTTAAACTATTATAACATGTCTGCACATAAATTAGAAGAGTACAATGGTTGAAGGTGAAGCAGATTAGAGATCTGGAGGTCATCAATAATAAGAGTAGACCTGATACTCGCACGTCTCTGACGTTTAAAAGAGATTGTCTGATGCGGTTTGTTGAGGCTTCAGCTGGTCTTAAGTTGCAGTGAATGAATGAAAAGACAAGCGGCTGCCTGGATAAATCTGAACCTTTGTGTTCTCGGACAGGAGGTCAGGGATCCAATCAGGGTAAAAGTCTCACCGTTCTAGAATATTACTATGGGAAGAGTGACCGGCGTTAGAAAGGCTCAGTAACATTGAGGGAATTAAAATGACAGCAAACATGGTTTACCTGAAGTCTTGATTAACCAGGTAGTTCTAGAGTTTGTCTTGATTCACACGTATCATGAGATGGTGAAACTGAATGTCTACAGATTTCCATTCGTTCTCAAGTGTTTATATATGATGCACGGGAATAAAAAAAAGGCTTTTTTGTCTGTTTAAGAGTGAATAAAGTTTAGTTCTCTCCAAATTCTTTTGAGTCGTAAACAGTCTTATCTTGATGTTTCTTTGCTGCTGTGAAACCCAGAGGACCGGTTCTGGGACGGATTCGGCCCGGTTCGCTTGTTGTCTGAGGAGTCTTCATGAAATATAACAAAAAATTGTGTGTCATTTGTTGAAGGCAGTACAGCCTGTTTCAACTGTACTGGATGCCGCATGACGGATCTGAGAGTAAACTCTGTCACCGTGATGCTAATATGTGTGTCTTCTCAGGACTGTCCCAGAAATCAAGACCTGCAGAACTCAATTCAACAGGCTCAGAAACTGCTTTCATCACAGGAAGCTCAATACATGCAGAGTCTTCGTACTCTGAGGAAGAAACTCAACCTTCTGCATGACAGCGTCAGACGCTTCCCCGCCAAACCCAAGAACTGTAAGTCAATACAGATAACGCTGAATTGCACACGACACACCCGCTTCATTTAGAAACTCGTCATTTAAAGTGTCCACACTTTTTAATCTTCCGCAGTCACTTGCCCTAACCTGGACACTCCCGTCAATGGCAGAAAACTGGGGAAAACTCTGTTCCCCGGCCATGAAGTGCACTTCCTCTGTGACGCGGGCTACGAGCTGCTGGGGTCAGAGACGCGGCAGTGCAGAGACTCTCTCAGCTGGAGCGGTCAGCAGCCTGTCTGCAAAGGTGTCAGGAAAGAAACACTCCTTTCTTCTGTGTGTCTAAAGCCTCCTCAATCCCATCTGTCTCCGAGGCCTTGTTTCCACCTGGTGTTAATATGACGAGTGGACGAGGGAGGCACACTTCCTCCTGGTATTTTAATCTCTTTTGTCCACTTTCAACCACTTCCGTTCTGATTCCTTCGAGGGGAGGGTCTATGGGCGGGTGGCCTAAATGTATGGGTTTTCTCAGATGTTTTGATCTTATGGACAAAAAATAAGCTTGCGCAGTTTACATCTGAGCGCGTCAGGAGACGAGGGAAAAACACACCGAGAGCAGCGGCTCTCATTCTGCTCTGACTTCCGCTGGAAGTGCTTGAAAGTGGACAAGCTCAAAACGTCTTACACCCCGTTTACAGCTGTATTATGCGTCGTCCACTTGTGATCCGATCGACCAAAACGCATCTCCAGGTGGAAACGGAGCCGGAGGGTTTTGATGTACTCACCTCACGTTGTTCCAAGTCGAAGAGCTCGACTGACCCGAACCCCTGCTGACCGCAAGAGAGCGTCGAATATTGCATTTCAAAAGCATGAATTCCCCCCTTTACTGCTATAACAGCTTCCATTCTTCCAACGTTCTCCCGACGTTGAACATGGATGTGGAACACCATCAGTGAGGTCAAAGGCAGCTGGTTTTCCAGTTGATCCTGAAGGTGTTGGTGAGATTCTCTGGGCTTTGTGGAGGCCAGCCGAGTTCTTCCACACCAGACTTAGTAAACCACATGTATATGAACTTTGTGCAGTTGACATGCTGGAGCAGAAAACGACCTTCCCCAAACTGTTGACGCACAGAATAGTCTAGAATGTCGTAGCAACAGACTCTAGTCTGTATTATCATCGCTGACGCGGGTGCAGAGACAAAACGCACACTAGACTCGAGCGGAAAACAATCCATTCATTTCATTTACAACATTTACATCTCTTACAGCAACTTTCCCGTCTCGGTTATGGTTTTGCTTCTCACTGACTCTCTCTGCTCTCTCAGATATCGACGAGTGTCTTTCATCACCTTGTGCCAACGGAGGAACTTGTACAGATGAAGTCAATGGATTCAGCTGTTTTTGTGCGAAGGGCTGGGCTGGACCAACTTGCCAGTCTCCAACGCCGACATGTTGGTTTGCATTTTGGCACACATTTATAGGCTCACAGGTTTTTTTCCTTAAGAAGCTACCAGGCCTGTCAAAGTATAAAATTCTGTTCTGCCCCCCGGAAGATCAAGACACACACACCCATATTAAACGTTAATAAAATGATGCAGCGCTGCATCCTCCCTAAACAAGCTCTCAAAATATAACCAGTAAAGCTTTGCAAAGACACTTTTATTCCATCAAAAATCAATTTAAAGCTTAATGTCCAACTTTCACATGCCAAAAAAGCCAAAAGATATGTTGATAGGATGCTGACCAATCAAAGATGCGATATGATCCTGTTACACGTCACATAGGACTAACATCAGCTCAAATTCCTCAAACAAACACCGTCGGAGAGTGCAGGTCATTCAGATCCAGCAGTCGTGCATCGTCTGAGAAGTCGCATCTCACAAGACATTTAAATAATCTCAATCCATTTCACGACTGTACGCCTCTGCCACTTGTTGTTTGATTCAGAACTTGAACAAAAACACATTTTAATTTATGTCATGATTAATTATCATTCCCTTGATTTAGTAAAACTGTCAAACATCAGCGTATTGTTTGAATATTCTCACTGAGCACTTTTAACATTATTCTCTTCGACGTCATTAAACATGACACACTTTTGTCGCGCGTGCTCAGAGGTGTCCATCATCTGAACCAGGATTCATGCTGAAAGCTGAAGATTAACGTTTCACCTGCTCTTGAAATCTGATTCTCTCCGCAGTCTTTGTCAATATCATGAACGCGTCACCGGCGGCCTCCTCCTCCTCTCCTCCGACCCACACGTCTGCTTTCCTCCGTCAGCCCAAATGTAGCCAGGTTCAGGGCACGACCCACTGCGCCTGTGAGCCGGGCTTCACCATCTCCGGCCGCGAGAGCAGCGTCTGCACAGGTGGGTTTACATTTACATTTAGTCATTTAGCAGACGCTTTTATCCAAAGCGACTTACAAGTGAGGAAAACAAACAAGCGATTCTTCATGAATTGGCAAATAACACTGGAAGAGTGCTCACAGTACAAGTTTCATGCATTGCTCAGTACCATAAGCTGGAGTAGGAAGGGAAAAGGGAAGGAAAGGGTTTTTTTTTATTTTTTTTATGAGGGGATCAAGTGTTCACGGAAGAGATGAGTTTTCAGCTGTCTCTTGAATATTGCCAGGGATTCTGCGTTCCTGATGAAGGTAGGGAGATCACTCCACCAGCAGGGAGCAGAGAACGAGAAGGTTCTGGAGAGTGATTTTGTGCCTCTCTGTGATCTGACGCTCCTTTAGTGATCGCAGGCTTCTGGTGGGGACGTAGCGTTGTGGCAGTGTGTGGAGGTAGGAAGGTGCAGAGCCTGTGGTGGATCTGTAAGCAAGCGTCAGCGCTTTGAACTTGATGCGAGCAGCGAGGGGTAGCCAGTGCAGAGAGATGAAGAGGGGCGTGACGTGGGCTCTCTTAGGCTCGTTGAAGACAAGACGAGCAGCAGCGTTCTGGATCATTTGAAGAGGTTTGATTGCACTTGACGGCAGACCAGCCAGAAGAGCATTGCAGAATCCCTCGAGGAAGACACAATCACTGTTCAAGAGCTGTCAAAAGCCGAAATCCCAGCTGAAAGCCCCGTGCTGGTCCAGGCTGGCGTCGCTCAGTTTCTCCCGTTAACGGCCAGTGCAGCGGGTGTGGTTCCGAAGGGCCTTCCATGACGGATGCTCCAGTTCTATTTTCCATGGCTCTATTCTTCGTCAGCTTGCGATGTTTCGGTCTCTGTCTTTGGGACAAGAGGCTGATCTTTTCAGTAGGGACAGAAATGTTCTTCCGTCCGTTACCGTGTGTGTTTCCTGGATGTTTCTGTATGTGTTTTCCTAGACATTGATGAGTGTAAGCTGTTCCACAATGCGCAGGCGGGTCGTCTGTGTTTACACGCGTGCGTTAACACCGCCGGCGGCTACCGATGCACCTGCCCTGCCGGTTACAACGTGAGCCGTGATGGCCGGAACTGCAAAGGTCATTCATTAATAGCAAAAGAGGCACTTTAACACCACGGTCTGGATTTGATTCTGATCCTGTTTTCCTGCGTTTACTTCCAGATATGGACGAGTGTGGATCCCGGCAGAACAACTGCACGCGCGAGCAGCTCTGCGTCAACACCTACGGGGGTTTTCAGTGCGTTAAAGTGGAGTGTCCAGCGGTGCGGAACGCCACCTTCGTTAAAACCTCTCCAACGTAAGCAACCGTGTACAAAGCACATTTATTTAAAGCAAAAAACAAAGAAAGAAACATGTGAACGACATGTTTTCTCCGAGCAGGCGCTGTGAGAGGAACCCCTGCCCCGCGGACAGCCGGACCTGCTCTCAGGCGCCGAACGCTGTGTCCTTCCATCACGTGCCTGTGGTGTCCAACCTCTCTGCCCCGCGGGTCATCTTCCGCGTGTCGGCGCTGAGGATGATGGGAGACACGCTGCGGTTTGCATTACTGGGAGGCCGCGGCCGACGGTATTTTACTGTGCGGCGCTTCGATCGTCTGACGGGCGAACTGCTGCTGACCAGTCCGATACAGGGTCCCGCCACACTGGACGTAGAGGTGGAGATGACCGAACTGGAGAGGGAAGAACTGCTGGGACGTTACATCACCAAAATTACAATTTTTGTCTCACCGTTTGAGTTTTAGAGTTTGGTTAGAGAAATCAATATCAAGAAGAAATCGGGCTAATTTTGCTGTGCATTCTTGCTAATATTATTCGCCAAACAAATGAGCCGAAAAAAGCCAAAGTGTCAAGCTTTGTTTGTATTGATACGACACATAGATTGAAACGGAGTTTCTCACAGCGTTTTTGAGATCAGCTCCACTCTGGGTTTCACTCCGCTCCGCCCACAGAGTGCTGGACCAATCAAATCAGAGGATCAGAACCAGCGACGAGCTCTGGTACAGTCAGGTTACTTTGCTTAAAGCCAAACGTGTGTCTGTAGTTGGACGTATAATAATGATTATAGTTGTGTTATACAACAGAAGTATTATGAGTGTGACCATAATGCTCTGTTGTAGTGTGAGTCGTTGAGAGGGCAATCCTCTAAACTGAGCTAATATTTATTTCAGCATTAGCCCAATAAATGATGAGTATAGTCCTATTGATGTACCTTTTCATTGCTTGCATTTTTGTTGTCATTCACATCGAGTAAGGAAAAAAATTCTAATTTGGGGGGTAATAGAAAACAATAATTACAATGATTTCATTATTAACTATTCATAAATATTCTAATGAATAAAAATGCACGAATATACCCCTGCCACTAACAATAATAGTGCCGGGCGGAGCAGGGGTTATCCGCAAGTCTTTGAACTACACGCGCAGCAGGTAACATTAACCCTAACACTAATACGGAAAATATACTTTTATCCTACATGCTACTGTAAAGGTTGTGGCATCATGCGAGTTATGCTTAAGTAATAAATAGTTAACTATTGAAAGCCATTCAGAAACTCCCCTTTTCTGTTCGTTATATTATAAAATAATAAAAAAAAGAAATGATCATTATTTTGGGGTGAACTATCCTTAAATATATAATTAATAATAATGTAGTAAAATAAAAATGTCATTCAGTTTGTTTTTCATAGAGAGTTGCAGTTCAGATGAGGAGAATATTGAAGAGATTTAAGGGAAAGCAGTTGAGATGAGAGAAAGATGAAGGAGAGGTTCGAGTCAGTGAAGAAGAAAGTGAGATGAGCGAAGAAAGACAAGGAGACATTAGGCCCAGAGACCGTGTGAACGCACCAGAGCTCTTCCCATGCCAGGCCTTACCGTTTCCAACAGACGCAGCTCATGTTGATCAGCATCAGTTAAAGCTTAATGGCAACTATATACAGTTATATATGTGTTATTTTATGTAATAATTCCTTTTTTTTAGTGCCCTTTTTGGTCCGTCCGCCCCTGAGGAGGTCGAGCAGTGGGATTCTGTTCGTTTTCTGTGTGGAGTTTAAAAATTCAAAGAAAATTCTGGCAGAATCCAATCACCTGAACATCAAGTCATATGACTCCAGAAGGAAAGGAAAATATACAGTTTAAGTCCATTTTCACAACAAACACCTCATGACATATATTTCATCTGAACGCACAGCTAATTTGAATGGTTATGAATGGAGAAGGATTGAGCCCAAGGGCTTAGGGGTGTCATCACAGAAAAAACAGGTCTGTATCGTTATCTCAGTGAGGTCATGCCGTAGACGTCCATTGATTTTCTATCTGGTCAGTGATATTTTCTCTCTCCTAACTCGACCTCTACTTCCTAAACCATCACAGGAACATGTGACCATCACTAGATTTACATAAAAACCTCTTTTGGCTGATTTATGAGCCTTTTTATCTAGTGAGGACCAGTCAACGTCTCACTAGTGGTTTGAGAAAGTATTTCACAGTATAAGTGAGGAGATTTGCTGCTCACAAGTATAGTTTAAAACACACACACACACACTCAAATCAATCCAAAAGAGTCATTTCTTAATTTAATTTTTTATTCATGAAAATCGAACATTTGTACAATATATGATATAAATACAAAGGCAAGTTGGCCAGAAGGATCTTCTTACTGTATAGTAGTCCGTTCAGGCCTGCTCTTTGTCTGACATTAAAAAACACAACAGGTACAAGCAAAGCGTAAGGTGCACATCCCGTCTCTCCAGCTGAATCTTACAAACCTGAACCAATTCATTCCCGTAGATCCCTTAGAGTCGCTGACAACTACACAAAACCCTGTTGCAAACAATGACTACATTCAAACAATTCTATCTCACCGTGAAAGTTACACACACACACACACACAGAGAGAGAGAGAGAGAGAGAGACAGCTAAAGGATGAGAACATTTAAATGTTTTAGGACATATTGAATATGACTGGATAAACATTAGTGATTTATTTGTATTGTGTTTAAAGTAAAGAGTAACATACGTTACTCTTATTTCACCTCAAAATCAAGAGACAGAAATGAGTGATTCTGGGCTGAAACGTGACCCGAACATGTTTGTGAAATTCCCTCTTTCTCTATCATTGTTTGATGGTGTTGTGCAAAGATGCTTCTGATTTATACAGGATATTAATGTGCATTTCTAGATGTAAGCTTTTAAATAAGCCTTTACGGCAGAATTGCACAAGTGATGTAAATAATATGCCGTCCAAACAACGAACATCTCAAGAACATTTCAAACACAGATCAATTACCAGCAGATCACATCAATTTAGATCATAACGCCATACTGACGGACCCAGAGCCTTCTGCACGCTCACGAGTCATTACAAGAGACACACGCAGCCAAACAACCCAGTTTATGACACAACGGACACTGACCACACCAGACCGACTTCCCGTGAAACGCTGCAAGGCACTTTATAAAAGTCATTTTCCATTACATTTGCATGATCTCAGTGCCTCCTCGTTTAGAGTTGTATTTTTGTTACAAAAGACTTCTCCAGTTCTCACCAACTAAAAATCAATGATTCAAACGGACATTGATTGTCTCGTGGCGATCTGATTTCCACATAAAATCCCTTTATATGAAACCATGTGACATTGAAAAAAGCCTCAAAAAGGATGAGAACAGGGACACAGCTCAAGAACACATGACTGAACTATTAAAAAGACTTTTTCTAAAGCCAATAATACTTGCAAACCCAAACTAACCCCACTTTAGCGGTCAAAACTGGGCAACTGTAACACCATGCGGGTCCTTCGTGACGCACAATTTTAGGTTTTAGAAATTCATCGACTCTTTAAAACAAAAACATTATATACACACACACACACATAGAGAGAGAGAGAGAGAGAGAGAGAGAGAAAGAGCGGTAAACAACACATAAACATGATGTGGAGTGAAGGACTTCAGGAGGTCCTGCGGAGACTGTGCGAAACTCGGACATGCGGCACTGCTGCCTCTGGCTCTCAGAACGCTTCGACCGGCTACAGCTCGACATCTTTACTTGCTTTGGAAGTTGCTGAGCTCCATGTCATCCTTGCGCCGTTTCTGTTGCGCAAACAGCGAGCTGAACGGGTAGAGCTTGGCTTTAGCTGGGAACTTCTGCCCAGCGATGTCCACCTCATAGTCTCCCCGGTTAATGAAATCAGGGGTGATCACAGCCGGAGAGCCGTCCGAGTTTGTGTGGCTTAAGAAGCCGAGACACACGTGCCGCTCTAGGGTGTAGCTGTAGGCGCTGCTGGTGGTGACGCCGACCAGCTCGCCGCTGCGGTAAATGGGCTCGCCCCACCAGGGCCACAGGTCCAGCTCTGTGTCGTGATCCTCCAGCACCAGCATCACAAAGCGCCGCGTCACTCCCTCCACACGCTGCCGCAGCAGAGCGTCCCGGCCCAGGAAATCCGTGTCCTACAAGAGCGAGGGACCGGCGAATGAGAACAACATGTCATTGGCCACAGAGGGAAGGGAAAACACAGACACTAGTCGTTTCAGAGTTCGGCCGATGATCCTCATGTTGTTCCGATGATTTGTCATGTAGGATGTTTGAGGCATATGATCAAGAGTAAACTATACATCCGATATTTAATGTTAAAAAGGGAGATTTTGTATGACAATTATTTTTTAATAATAAAATACAACGTTTTTTTGAACCTGCGCTAACTGAAAGAAAACAAGCTGATAAAAAGATTGAATCCAACAATATATTAAAATGGCAATGAGAGATTTACAAGTGATTTTAAAAGGCCATTTTTGACCTGGCACATATCCCAACAAACCGTCCCATACCGGCGTGATCAAAAAGATCTTAAACTAGATTAAATATTTTGACTGTTGCGATTCCAAATGGGTTTAATGACCCGTAACTCTGCCTGAGTATCGGACAAGTGTTCACTGTTGGCCAGAGGAGAACTGGCCCCCCGACTAAGCCTGGTTTCTCCCGAGGTTTTTTTCTCCATTTGTTGGAGTTTTGGTTCCTTTGGCTTGCTTAAGTTGGGGACACTTGCTTGATATTCAGCAGTGTTTTTGATATGCCTGCATTGGCGTCGTTGTATGCAAACTGAGCTGAGCCGGACGATTACGTCACTGTTTTCTGCAGTGCTGATATACATAAATTAACTAGACTAATAACTACTGATATTTGCAACGGAATGAATCAATAATATATAGAATAAGCTGCACAATGACACCATTTTCTTATTAATGTAAAGCTGCTTTGCCACAATTTGCATTGTAAAAAGCGCTATATAAATAAAGATGACTTGACTTCACTTGACCTGGACCAAACGATCAGGTGACGGATTTTCAGCACAACACAAGCGTTAATCTGTGTTTTTGTCCAACAGGCAGCACTTCCTATTTTTGTGGCGTTGATCTGAATAAACCCGGCCTGGATTACATCTGCAATAAACAGGTCAAACATTTCATTAGCTCTTGCAGTGTAAATGTCCTGTGCTGAACCGAGCCGCCAATTTACCAAAAAGAACAGTAACCGCGAACTAGAACCGTGTTTATTAAGAGCAGCATGCTGGGATACTGCAGGTAGTCGCTGGGTGTCAGTAGTTGTTGGGGCATTCTGGGAATGTGCCAAGTGGGTATCTGGTCCAAGTCAAAAGAGAAGAACTCAAGAGTGTAAGAAACTGACCTTGTCAAATTTGACCCTGAACTCTCGTCCGCACTCCAGCGGGGTGGTGAAGGAGTCCAGATCCTGCCCCCAAAAGGCAAAAAACTTCTCTATGCGCAGACTCCGCAAAGCGTAGTAGCCCGCGTTTCGGATCCCATATTTCTGCCCGACTGACATCACTTCATTATACACATGCAGTGCATACTGGGAAAAGGAGAGCAATATCTCCGATGAAACGACAGAGTGAAAAACTACAGAGAAATCAGCAGCAGTCAGAGTCTTACCTCAATGGGGATATAAAGCATGAAGCCGGGCTCTCCGGTGTGCGTCATGCTCATGACTCTGATGCCGTTGGCGTATCCCACACTCATTTCCTGTAAGACACCATCAGAGTGAGAGGAGACCCAGAATATGCATCTTTTTATAACAATACATGGTGTTCATAACGTTGCCCACTAGTTCTGACTGTCAGAAGGAACACGCCTCACACGGTCAGGGTTAGTCGTCGCGACCCAACGGGCCTGACGTAACCACGCAAAAACAAATGACATGAAACGTGATCTCCCGCCCCGGCAGCTCAAGCTATAAATCGCTGGACTCACCTTACAGAACAGAGAGGGGAAGTGCTCTGGAGTCATGGACACATACGACAGTTCAGACAACACGTCCATGGCACGCGGACCAATCAGATTCAGAGCTACAGAACACATGACACAGATTACTGCATCACTCTCAAGCTCATTTCAGACCTTTACTCTTGCTCACTTATAAGGCTAGTTCATGGTTTACTCTTCTAGCGTCATTTAAAACACAAAGTAAGTTGGGATCGTCTGTTGGTAAAGATAGGTTGACCAAACGGCCAATTTCTATATCGCCCAAAATGTCCAGGATTCGATTATTACATAATAATTGTAGTATATGATAAATGATTTGTGCCTCAGAGCGCAGATGAAACGTGCCTGGAGTTTGTGAACACATGTTTAAATATATACAGAACCACTTTAACGACAGGCATTACAGAATGACCAAAACAGCATTTCGGATGCGGTGCAACGAGATCACTCGGCTTGTCGGTCCAGTTATGCCGTCCCATCGCAAAGTCATATGTCTTTTTTTTAAATCAGTGTTTCCATCATAGTTTATGTGCATGTTTTCGTGTTGCATAAAAATGTTAGATTTTGCACATCTCGGGGTTTCCTTTAAACACATGTCTGGCAAAGACTTTCATGCCTACTTGATTGGTAATCAAGAACTGTTGGGAAAGATTCGATCTTCAAGGAGGACTAAAATTATTTTTGACTGAAATTGATTTTTATGGCGACTAACCTGTTTTTTGCATAAAAATCAAATATGGTGACCCCAGTCAAGATGGATGGATCTCACCTGTGTACTTCCAGCTGACGTCCTCCAGGTGGAGCTGCGGATCGTTGGGCATGTGCTTCTTGATCCAAGACCAGCAGTGAACTTGTTGGTCGGTGGGAGAAATGATGAAGAAACTGGAGACAGAAGTGGATGGAGTCAGTAATGACGAACTGATGTGGATCAAGGGTCTGCTTTCGTGCATCTGCTGTCCTGTTTATTTGGTTAATGCAGTTCTGCAGATCTCTGCTTTTTGCTCTCTTGGTTTTATTTTCACAAGCAAATGAAAAATTTCATGTCATAAAGCCCTGCTTTATCATAAGCGTCGCTCTTTGCGAACCTGTTTTTGCTGAGGCGCACCACGCTGCAGTCGTTCTCGTATCCTCCTCTCTCGTTCAGCATGCCCGTGTGGACGATGTGTCCGACCGGCACGTCCAGGTCATTGGCACACAAGCGCTGCAGCAGCCGCAGGGCCTGATCGCCTGCGGACTGAAACACACACACACACACACACACACACATCACTCACAGAGGAGCGGAGGACTGGAAGCTCACAGATGATGATTAAAAAGGTCATTTTTTTCCCAGTCAGGACTGAACAAACTCACTGTGAGCTCAAACTTGGTGAAGGAGGACATGTCAATGACACACACCGCCTCCTTACAGCACTTGACCTCCGCTCCCACGATATCAAACCAGTCAGGCTTGTAGAAGGTCTTACTCTGATCCAGCGCCAGTAAATCTGTGAGGATTCATCCAGACACATTTTAAAGTGATAAAGAGCGATGATCATTCATCTGCTCAGTCTGTTAAATGTTGACAAAGCACACAGCTGGTTGAAGGTTTGGACACCTAGTAAAATACTTTTGCAGACCGAAGAGCCTCAAATGTAAGAGAGTACTGAACATTTTTCTTATCAATACATAGTAACCATTTTCCATCTAAAATCTGCAAAAGAGTAATCTTAGGTAGAGATTCGACTGGGTTTGTGGAATCAAATTCATCAGTCTGTACTGAAAATAAGCTAAAGTAAGAACTCGGCCAGACTCGATTTCTCACCCTTCCCAGCTGGAACGAAGTATTTGGCTCGCTCAAAGCCATGTTTCTCCATCCAGCGTGCTCCCTGCGTGTCCAAGCGGTCGTACAGCGGACTCGTGCGCAGCTGCCGGCCCGTCTGGAAGTCCCAGCGAGGAACTTTCAGTTCATACAGGAGCGCTGATGGAGCCACAGACGAGAGCTGAAGATTAAACACCCAAACAACAAGAACAAGCACAATAGCCAACAAAGAAATACACACCGAAAGCCTAGAGAGCGTGGTCGCGTCGGAGCCACATTTGATTTTGAGAGATCTGCGAGTCGGATGTGAAATAGGGCACTATCATGACTACAGATAAATATACCTTCAGAGTTTGTGTGTTTTGAACTTATATTTAGCTGAACAATGAAAATGACTCGACTACATGTAATCACTTTGATGTTTTATTTGTTAACCGTGTCCTGAGGCCGTCCAAGTCTTTGTTAGCAACAGTGTCTAACACTCACGCATCACTTCCATCACTCGATGGCGCAGGAAAGTGCGGCTGCTCTGCAGGTTACCGAAGCGCTTGATGTCCAGAGGCCAGACGTTGGCGCTGGGGTATCCGTACGTAATCCACTCCGCCAAATATCTGCGGGAAAAAGAAGCTATTATGAACTTATCGAACACAAAGCACAGAGACGTCCAGCTGTCCTGCTTCCTTACTTCCCAGCTCCGCCAGCGAACGAGAGGCCGGACGAATTCATGCCCGCCAACACAAAGTACCCATATATCCCCGGCGTCTCTCCCATCAGGCAGCGCATGTCCGGAGTGAAGGATTCTGGGCAGTTGACCAGCTGCTGGATCTCACAGGCCTCCAGCCCGGGCATCCGGCGCAGCAGAGCGCTCAACATGGGCTCTGTGGGGAAACACGACAAACTCCCAATGTGAAGACTATTGGTCTGCAAGAGAGAGACCGCATGCGTGCGGAACATGACCACAAAATCAAATCTCAAAGAAATGATGCACCATTAAAAGCAAAACAAACAACGCTTCTGTGAATGCAGGGTAGAGGTTTCGAAAAGGTCCATTTCATTTGCAAATGACAATTATTGATCTACAAACACTTGTGAATAAAGCACACACACTGAGATTTTAATCAATGAGCTACTAAGAACTCGGACTGGCTGGGAATTTTTCATCTATCAGCCATCTTCGCTCACAGGCTCAAGTTTTATATCCCGCATCAGACTTTAAACTTACAGGGTGATAAATACAATCTGATTTGTGGGTCATTAGGACAGAACACACTGAAAGACGAGCCGCAGGAGCGGACAATCACACCGCTGCCCTCTCGACAGCTAAAGTTAGCAGCGATCTCAGCGGTTGAGCAACGACTATTGCGTCACAGAAACTCACAACTCCCATTTAGAGGAATAAACGTTAACAAGATCAGCCATGCACAAGACAACATGCTTTAATGCAAGGAAATCATGTTGAAGAGTTCAAGGAGAAGACAAGGACAGACTGACAGAGGGAGAGGAGGGGCGATAATGAAGAATAAAGGTCAGCGAATGAGAAAACACAGCAGATCACATTCTGATCAAGCCTCTGAGTTACAGCGAGACCCTGCAGCAGATTAAACACAACAACAGCGCCGTGATGGCATGTCCATAAACCTTTCTGATCCGCAGGATGAAACCCCAACTACAAATGTTGTTCATCATCGACTAGCCTTGAATTGTGTGAACCAGTGGGTGTTAAAACACTTTGTTGACAATTAAGCATTTCATTTTCATTTTTTCATTATTTAGCAGACGCTTTTATCCAAAGAGACTTACAAAACACTATGACCACACGTCTAACAGGGATCCTCGGCGTACCTGCGGAGGCCTGGACTCCGCCAGACCTCTAAAATTGATATCTTTATATAGGTCAATATTTCACTCTACTGAAGTGCTGTGTTATCGTCACTGTATGTATATGAATAGTATTGCACAACTGTTATGATACAATTATGATTTAGAGCCTGATACTGACACTACGTGTCCTGGACGACAGGCACAATTCAGAAATATCCGAAAACCACGATAGACCGATCAAGAATTCCAGACGGTCGTGAACGACCTGCGAATCATGACGGAGAGTGAATTTCATTTCTCTCGGAGTGATTCTGTGTGCATGTGACTCACCGAAGTGATCCCAATCTTCCTGCATGTTCTGGATCTCCAGCTGATTGCGGCCCTCAGTAAAGATGGGTTTAGGGTTCTTCTCAAACCCTCCGGACAGGATTCCTCCATGCCAGGCCCGAGCGTACATCCGTCCGTCCATGTCTATCACCACTACAAACACACAAGACACTACAGCTACTCACTTACACTCATTATCACCACCTGAAATATGCTAAAGGAGACACCCACGGAGATTTTACACGACTGTACGGTGACGTGAGATGCTGCAGTAAATCTGGAATTCTGTGCGTTGCGTTTAACCTCAGACAGTGATTTTAAAACGAAGAGCGTGTGGAGGAATGCGGCGCGTCACCTGGGCTCTCGGGCCGCGTGGGCTCAGACAGAGGTTTAGTGAGCAGGTAGAAATGTTCGCAGCCGTGTAACGGAACGGACACTTTGACCTCGCTGCTCTGACCCAGCTCATACGCCCACTGAAAACACATCAACAGAAGAAAATCAATTACTGTACATCTAATGACTCAAAAGTCTACTTGATAAAATAAAATGTTATATTATTGTAGTACTCAAAACTTTGTTCAATTGATGATGATGATTATGAGTACTATAATTTGATCTACTTTAAAGGTACACTATGGCCCTCTAGCGGTCAAGAAACAAAACTGCATGCATTTCGCAGAAGAACATTGTTTTGGTTGTGCTTCGGCGCTGCGACTGTACAGAGGAAAACGGTTCTTTCTCATAACTAAACAAAGAGAGATTATCCCACGGCTCATCTACTGCATGTATTCACTTCTAGGATTATAGAAAGGATCTCGAGCTGAAGATATTATGGTAGCCTTTTGCATTAAAACTTCCGAGAAAATAAATTCCTATTTTTCCTAAATTCATAAATTGCTTCATGAACTCTGTTAGCGAGCTACGTACGACAGTTTATCTGTTCAATAAAACACCCTACTCACCTGTTGAGTAATAAAAACACCATCTCCACGTTACAGCATTTCAAATCCCTCAGTTCTCCATCTCCAAAAAAGCCAAGCCGATGTTGATTCTAGTTTTATCTCGAGCTCTGTCCCGTTCTCTTTTCACCAGCAGACTCTTCTCTGTTCGGCGTTTGTTTAAATCGGGCGATTCCAAGAGGTGTCACCCCTTCTCTAACTAACCTGTGCCACTCCCACACCAGACACGCGTCGAAGCAGCCGGAGCAACTGTTCTCCAGTTACGGATATGAGAGACGCATGTACTTAATTTCCCACGAAATCCATCCCGTCAGGTCTAAAATATAAACACTTATAAAACGCTTACCATAGTGAATCAGGGTAAGACAAGAACACGCTTTGGAAGGAGGATTAATGATGCAAATTTTCGACAAAAATAAGTTACATAGTGTACCTCTAAAGAAACATGTTGCCGTACAGTGATAACACTACTGTACCGTGAAACAAAACATCCAGTCCAAATGTAAAAAAAAAAAAATAGTAATAAAGACATTCTGTTTATTTCAAGATCTACATTTCATTTCACATGAAGAGACTGACCTGTCCAGCACAGTTCACAAAGTATTCGCACTCGATGGATCCCCGGTCGGTCTCCACCGCCGTAACGTGACCCCTGTTCACCAGGACCTGATTCACACTCGTGTGCTCATAAATCTGCACTCCTGACATACGAACAGACAATGAAATGACCCACATAACCAACTTCGGTCAAACGGGAACGTTTTGGCTCTCGTCCTACCGTGAGCTGCCGCCGCCACTGCGAGCGCGTGATTGACATCCGGTGATGAAACGACACTGTCGCCGGGCAGGTGAAGAGCTCCTACAAGATCATGAATATTCACCAGTGGGTGGAGCTGCGCCACATCTTTGGGTTTGATGACGTCACAGCTGACACCAAGAACCCTGGAGACAGAGACAGCAGATGAACCCGTTTGTGATTTCAAGGCTAAAGTTCAGCCACATTTACTGTTGCTCCAAAACTTTTATGCAGTTACATTATTGGGAACTGGCATAATGAAGAACAGACTTCCAGGGGTGAATTTCGATTGGTGAGCTTTGACACGTTTGCAAAAAACCTAATCTATAGAACAAAACTTTATTGAACACTGCAAGCTTAAACTACCGGAGTTGTAACATGACTGAATCGGAGTCGAGTGAAGCGGTCATGCTCTTATTTCTCATGTTTCACATCCCTTTTTCATCCCCGGTCGTCCTAATAAACACAGCAGAACTCATTCGTCTCCTCTGCGACTGAACGCTGTCGGTTCTTGAGTGTGAATGACTACAACAAAGCAAGTCTGAATATGTGAAACACAAATGAGTGTTCCAGTGAATGACAAGAGTTCACTCAAAAATAAAACATCATATTCTGTGTTTATGTTCTGGGACAGAAAGTTTTGGATCGACTTGAGAGTAAAGTCAGAGTAAATGAGGACAGGATGATCATTTAGGTCACTGTGCTGTGAACACATGTGGAGGTCAGGAGGTCAGCTCACTTCAGCCTGGACGCCAGACGCTTCAGTGACAGGAACCGATCCTGATTCTGAGCCAAACACAGAGAGCCGGTCCGTACGAAACCTGGAAACATGGAGCACATGTGAAATGTTGTCTTTGATAATCAGGTAAGCGATCGTTCATGGACTGATGGTGGTTTCTCACCCGTTTTAACGCCCGTCTCTTCTTCCAAACGCTCATAGAGTGCGTTTGAATAATCTGCCATTTTACTCTCAATAGAAAGAGGTTTGGCAACGCTGACTATTCCCGCACAAAACCGAGTTGTTCCGGCTCCTAGTCTACAACAGACACAAACAGACCAACAAACAAACAGGTAATGCCATTATATTAATGATAAATTATAGCTTATATGGGGTTAGATATTATTTGTTGAAGTGTATACATGTATAGATATGTAGATAGGCAGACGAACGCTCACCTGCCCTGCTCCAGCAGCACGATCTCCGTCCAGCCCAGCCGGGCCAGATGATACGCCACAGACGTGCCCACCACACCGCCTCCACAGATGACCACGCGGGCATGAGCGGGCAGGGCCGCTGGCGGCGGGTCCGTGCTCAAGAACCGCACTGACCTCTGTCCGCGCAGACGAGCGGGTCGGGCTCCGGCGTCGCAGAACCATCGGGGCAGAAGAACAGGGGACAGAGTCCGGACGCTCCACGCACCGCTGCGCATGGCTCTGCCGCCTCTACACACACACACACACTGAAACACAACACTTTGCTGTTTCTCTTCTTGACACCACAACAAACATTAATATTCAGTGATATTATCGATTTGACTCCACTGACAATATCAGATCAGAACAAAACGCGAACAAAATCGACCTGAATAACGACACGACTGTCTTCTGAAGAGCTGCTTATGGCTACATTGAGTGCGTCTCATATTTGATGGAGTTTGAGCACTGATTCTGTTACGGTCCCGTTTATTCCTGTGCAGCTGCATGTATGGCTACTTTCATGGTGAAATCCAAGTTCAAATATAATGGTACAAAAAAATACTCTCTTAAGATACAACTCTGAATTCAATTAAACCTGCACTCTGTGCCAGTTCCTGCAGCATTTGCTGGACATGTTGTGCGCTGCCCACTAAACACTGTCCATTCAGACCCTTCGGCCTCTCATGAAGACAGCGGTCAGACACAGAGATTTTGAGGGACTGACAACTGAATTCATTTACATTGTTCTCCGTGTGTCTGCTCGAACTTTACACATTTATTTAAGCAAACAAACGCATTTTCACACGTTCTGATGACGTAGACACTGTTTATTTATAACCTGCAAAACATTCACACGCATGTAAGATCAATGGAGATCTGAAGGTCACATTATTATCACCAGCATTAACTTTACACTGTTATAATGATTTATTATTTCATTTTCATCATCATTATTGATCTGTTCCTCTGTAAGTTCTGCTACTTTCCACAAATACGAATTAATGAACAAAACAACATCACGAAAGACAAAGATAAACAAAGAACTATTCCTGTCGGATTAATATTAATGCGCATTAGACACAGTTGTGCTCCTATATGACGATCAGATGTATTTGATCATGCTCATGCTTATATTTTGTTATTTATTGACATGTAGCCGTTAGCTCGAGGCCTGTAAGGTGATTCTTCCAGTAAAAGACGATAAAACGCGTTCGTTTGTCTCTTTAAATGTCCCGACAGCTCCGTGTGTCCTGAAGCAGTTCATAGGAAATCATTTACTCGGGAAAGTGATTCTGCTGAACGTCAAACTGAACATTTACCGTCAAACTCAACCGCATTCGAGCTAAAACACGACACCATCTCATAAAACATCAAGGTGCATGTAAGCATGAACGCCGAAAGACACATACCTGCTGAAAGCTGTTATATGAGCTCAGATCTGATCAGATTTATTCCTTTGATTTGCCAAGAGCCAAGAGGAACTTTACTACAGCTGCAGATCAGCGGAGTCTGACCACACTGCGCATGCGCGGAACAACCTGTCGAATGATTGACAGCTGTGAGCTTCGCAGACATTATCGCCTCAGAAAAATATATGTTCTTATTATTATCATGTAATAAAACACAAAAACACTCCACTTAGTCCAACATCAGAGCTTCAACAAAAGCACAAGCTCGCAGATGAACTGAAGATGTGGATATATAGATGCGAATTAGGACTTTTATTGATAACAAGCCTATTAGAATTCGACGGAAAATCTACAATAATCCGCACCAAAACAAAAAAGCGATACGTTTTACAAACTACACAAATAATAATTAAAGTACTGTATTTACACAGTTTACAAATGTTTAATTGTTTCTAACCCATTCATTTTCCATAAATAATTTAGAATTTTTTTTTTTTTTTTTAAATAACACTTGACAATTACAAGCAGAGACCGCTTCTCAACAACATTCAACCCCAAACGTGCTGTGGTCAGCTGAAGTGTCCGCTGTTTTCATATTTCATAAGGCTGACTGATCTCGGCGCGGCAGTGCGGTGTTTCCTCCAGACCGCAGGCGGCGCTGTCGCACAGACTCACTGACGCTGTGCTGCTGCTGCTGATCTGAGCGCTCTTCAGCGGATTCATGCAACATATCTCGCTTTAAACACCGTTTCACTTCATTTCTGGCTGTTCGTGTGTTTTAAGTGAACGCCATGTCCTACAATTACGTGGTCACAGCGCAGAAACCCACGGCAGTGAACGCCTGTATCACGGGTGAGTGCGTGTTTATCTCCCGCGCGTAAGTGCGCGCATCAGGCCTCAGCAAATAAACACCGATGAACGGCTTGTTTTGTTGGATCAGATCTGTCACGGTTCAGAACACTGGTGCAGCTCACGGTTATGACATGCTTATTGTTGAAAGGGAGCCGCTGTCGTCTCTGTGACGCTTTAGTCATAATGACAAACTTTAGTTTCCTGGAGCTGCTGCGCGTCACCGTCAGACACGATCAGCTTTCCTTTCTTTAAAAGCATCGACACAAACTGTTGCTGAACTCCAAGTGCTCACACTCATCAACACGGACACACACACGCATGCAGTTCAGCACTCAGTAATCTGAGATTGGTGTGAGGGTCAGTGGCTCTGGGAGGTGTTGACCGTGTTGTTCTCTGACCGCAGGTCACTTCACATCTGCTGAGGATCTGAACCTGCTGATCGCCAAGAACACTCGTCTGGAGATCTATGTGGTCACCGCTGAGGGTCTGCGGCCGGTCAAGGAGGTCGGCATGTACGGCAAGATTGCGGTCATGGAGCTCTTCAGACCCAAGGTGTGCTGGAGCGAGAGAACCAGAAGCTCTTCGCTCTGAATCTACTGTTGCATTAATGGTGTTTCATTTCCGTGTCTTTAATCTGATTGCATTGGTCTGTTGCACGTGTATGAGTGTTAATGTAGACCTCGCTGCAGCATGTCGGCACTGGGACGGACGGGCGACTGCTGTCCGATTCTCATAATGTTCTCAAAATCTGTGTGTGTTTATGTGAAGGGTGAGAGCAAAGATCTTCTGTTCATTTTGACTGCCAAATACAACGCGTGTATCCTGGAGTACAAGCAGAACGGAGACAGCATTGACATCATCACCCGTGCTCACGGCAACGTCCAGGTACGACCCGAGACACAATCGCACATCTGTGCGAACGAATTTCATCAGGCCTCGTCTAAAAGCTGCGTGTTTGTCAGGATCGCATTGGCCGTCCGTCGGAGACGGGGATCATCGGGATCGTGGATCCGGAGTGCCGTATGATTGGCTTGCGGCTGTACGACGGGCTGTTTAAGGTCATCCCGCTGGACCGCGACAACCGCGAGCTCAAAGCCTTCAACATTCGTCTGGAGGAGCTGCAGGTCATAGACGTCCAGTTCCTGTACGGCTGCCAGGCGCCGACCGTCTGCTTCATCTATCAGGTACGAAGCTTCCTTCTCCAGGCTGCAGTCTGTGACGTCTCTCAGAGCGAGTCTGCTGTCAGCCTCATGTGGTTTGTCTGCTGTCTAGGACCCTCAGGGTCGACACGTCAAGACATATGAGGTGTCTCTCAGGGAGAAGGAGTTCAACAAAGGTCCCTGGAAGCAGGAGAACGTGGAAGCTGAAGCATCAATGGTCATTCCAGGTGAGGTGACGGTTCCGATCCACTGAACTAGGGCTTGTCGAGGGAACCCCCATCAGTAAAAACACTTCGTAATAACTTTAAGGGATTAGTTCATCCAAAAATGAAAATTGTCGTCATTTACTCGCCCACATGTCATTCCAAACCCCTAAGACTTTTGTTCATCTCCAGAACACAACTTAAGATGTTTTTGATGAAATCTGAGAGGTTTCTGTCCCTCCATTGACAGCTACGCAACTGCCACTGTGACGCCTCTAGAAGTTCATAAAGAGATCATAAAACTGATCCATATGAATCGAGCGGTTTAGTCCAAATCTTCTGAAGAGACTCGATGGCTTTCTATGACGAGCAGATTTAATTTAGGCTGCTAAAGTGTTGTTTGTTTGTGTCTTTCAGTCCCAGAGCCGTTTGGAGGTGCTATAATCATTGGACAGGAGTCCATCACGTATCACAACGGAGACAAATACTTGGCGATCGCACCTCCGACCATCAAGGTTTGACGATCTCCGTCCGTTTCAAGCTGTCGAGGTTTTTATGAGCGTGTGTGTGATGTGTGAAGTGTGTTTTGTGTTGTGAACATCTCAGCAAAGCACCATCGTGTGCCATAACCGCGTGGACCCGAACGGCTCGCGGTACCTGCTGGGAGACATGGAGGGCCGGCTGTTCATGCTGCTGCTGGAGAAGGAGGAGCTGATGGACGGTGCGGTGGTGCTCAAAGACCTGCGCGTGGAGCTGCTGGGAGAGGTGCGACTAAACAAACACTCCTCACGGCTAACGCCCTGTGCTCCTCTCTGTGGAAATACATCACGATGGGTGATGCACATCAGTATTGCTGTAATCAGTGTCAGATGCAGATACAGACGTCACTAGAGCCTCCTTCACCAGACGTGTCTCTGTTTGTGTTCACTAGACCTCCATCGCCGAGTGTCTGACATATCTGGATAACGGTGTGGTGTTTGTGGGATCCAGACTGGGAGATTCCCAGCTGGTGAAGGTTGGTGATTTTGCAGACTGATCATTGTTCGATGAAGATGGCGTGCTCGCTAAAGCCATGTTTTATGTTTGCAGTTGAATGTGGACAGTAATGACCAGGGCTCATATGTGGCTGTGATGGAGACCTTCACTAACCTGGGGCCGATAGTGGACATGTGTGTGGTGGACCTGGAGAGACAAGGACAGGGCCAGGTGAGACACGTCGCCACCTGTCAGGATATTTCGTGAAATGCTAATGATGTTTTTTTTTTTTTTATCATAAATCATAGAAGACGTGAAGTGGCAACAGCCGGGTTCGAAGAGGCAGAGGAGGATAATCTGCTGCTGCTGCACGTGCTGTTAGCGCTGTTGTATTAATGCCACATATAGCAGGTGTTGAACAACATGACAATGACAAATGCTGCTACAGAAGTCACATGTTAACTAGCAGCGTTTGTCAACTGTACACAGTTAGGCCCGGTTTCACAGACAGGGCTTAGGTTAAACCAGGATTAGGCCTTATTTCAATGATGACATTTAAGTAGCTTTTATAAACGTGCCTTAGAAAAAAACATTACTGGTGTGAATCTTGTGACAAAATGATGGCTCTCTCATATTTTAAGAAATGGCTGTGCAAGTTGCTTCGTTAAAACAGCTTAAACATGCATTTAATCTGGGACTAGCTTAAGCCTTGTCTGTGAAACCGGGGTTACTGTCATATGAACGGTGCGAGTCAAAAACATTGTTCAGAGAGATTTAGGGAAGACTTCTCAGAGTCAAACACAGGCATTCAATCGATGTCTTGCGTGATCTCTGATGTCTAATAAAGGCTCTGCTCTTTGAAAACATCAGTCTCTTGATGTTAGTCTCACTTAGCCAGGCATCTTATGAGCATATATTCAGTTTAAAACTGATAATTTCGTGAAATAATCACAACTGAACTGGGGAAACTGCAGAGTTTAGAGTTCTGCTGGTGAATATAAATATGCTTTCTAAGTGTCTCAAGCTGAACTCTTGAGGAACTTTAGCATATTTGATGTCTAACCTGGTAAACTTTGCAAAGTCCACAGGCGCTCATTTTATTAACCTTAGTTTCCTTTTGGGTTACATTGGTTTCGATTCTTTAACTAGCTTCATGGCACGGCAGAGCAGTGTCAGCAGATGAAGCCTCTCTGTGTGTCTTCCTGCAGTTGGTGACGTGCTCCGGAGCGTTCAAGGAAGGCTCTCTGAGGATCATCCGCAATGGCATAGGAATCCATGAACACGCCAGCATCGACCTGCCCGGAATTAAAGGTCTGTTTTTTGGGGGGGGGGGGGGGGGTTTTGCTGGTAATCAAGTTACTTTCAAATTTACCTTCAGTAGTCTATGAAGCTCTACTAGGAGCTGAACTTCCCATCATGCAGAATCCACAGATTCATCACCTTTGCCATGAAATGTTTGTATCTTGAATCAACAGCATGCAGCGTTTTTGTGAACCCTTGTTTTCCGGTGATGTATATCACAAAACACTACTGTAATTCTCAACATTTCCTCAAATGTTTTTGCGTCTATTATTTTTTCAAATATTGGCAGATTGACATTGTGTCTAGCTATATCATTTGCTATAGTTTTTTTTTTAATTATTCAGAACCTCATGTCAAAACTGAATTATTTTTGCAGTTGAGGTTTATAAGTGGTATTCAAAATATGCTTTGTTTATTGTCAGGACTATAATAACCCTGTGTGTGTGTGTGTGTGTGTCAGGTCTGTGGCCTCTTCGCTCCGAGTCGGGCAGAGACACTGATGACATGCTGGTTCTGTCTTTTGTTGGTCAGACCAGGTGAGTTGAGTTTACTTCAGTCCTGAGCTGAGATATTCCTCGCGTGCACATCAGTCATCTCGTGTGTGTGTGTGTGTGTGTGTGCGCTCAGAGTGCTGATGCTGAGCGGAGAGGAAGTGGAGGAGACGGAGCTCCCGGGGTTTGTGGATAATCAGCAGACGTTCTTCTGTGGGAATGTAGCGCATCAGCAGCTCATACAGGTGCGCTTCCACACGTCTGAACACACAGTATAAAGGTGGTGTTAGAAGCCTGTGTTGACATTCGTGTGTGTGTGCGCGCAGATCACGTCGGTGTCCGTGCGGCTGGTCACTCAGGACAGCAAAGCTTTGGTGAGCGAGTGGAAGGAGCCGCAGGGCAGGAACATCAGCGTGGCGTCCTGTAACAGCACACAGGTGGTCCTGGCCGTGGGACGAGTGCTCTATTACCTTCAGATACTCACCGGAGAACTCAAACAGATCAGGTGATCACACTCCTGCATGTGTACAATCACCAGAACACACGGGACTAGCTTCTGTTTGTCAACATTGTTTTACTAATTACGACACTAAAATCATCAGGGCGATGATTGAGGCGTAGGCGCGAGGCTGCAGGCGATCAGCTGATATTCAGACCTACAGCACTGTATTTCGCTTTGATAAAACACTTGAATAAACTTTTTACAGACTACGGGCCAGATTTACTGAACGGCAAATAAGCGTGAGTGCAATTCAAAAAAGCGCAGATCTACTGACGACATGCAAATTAAAACAACGCTGACGCAGCCAGGTCATTTCCATAATGACCGGTTACATGTGGCTTAAGATGTGCTTTTTGTGGTGTAAATTAATGAGCACAAACCTTAGTAAATTGTGTTGCGTGATTCATTTAACTACTTTCCTTACATAAATTTTGCCTGAAAGGGAAACAAATGCATATGCAGTAAGATTAGCCGCAAAAATGACTGTCCACGTGTCTTCAGCACTGATTTCTCACTGCGTGTTTTTAGTAAATCCTGGAAGTAGTTTTTTTAACACCAAAAGAGGGTTTGCGCTGACGCAAGGTGTTAGGAAATCGGACCTTAAATTTTAGACCTTGTGTTGTTTTATGCTTTGTAATATTTTTCCACTACTGAAAGTGGATCCAGATGAAATTCTTAGTCTGTATTTATTTCTAAAGGGACCATGTACAATTTTTAACATGAGTGTTTCCATTCTATGCATTTTACCAGATTTAGCCAAAAGCTAATTTTCACCCTCGGTCCCCTGGCAGGTCAATATAAATGATAAAATATACAAAATACGGATGTACATTAAAACATACATACACGCACATGTACAATCAGCGCCCCCCCAAAAAATCTTAAGAAATCAATTAATGTCAATCTTTACAGAGTTGGTTCGATTTCAAAAAAAAATTAACATCAGTTTAAAAAAGACAGATAGATTTACACCATTTTTTAATCCTCTGGTAAGGCATTCCAGTGAGTAGTAGGTTTCTCAGCAAAATGTTCCAAAAGCAGAATGACGAAAAGGAAAAACATGACGATCTAGTAGATCTCAGAGTTTTTAGAATGAAAATTAACAAACAAAAGTCAAAGCAGAATCAAGTGGAGCGAGACACCGTTGTGGCGTTTCTATCACTCAAACAGAACAGTGTGATCGACAGAAAGCTTTAGGTTCAGCGTTCAGGGAATGTATGAACTGATCAGATGTTTACTTTGACATGTCTGCCGTATTCATAAATGTCCTGAATGAATCTGTTTCTGAAGGAATATTTCACTGACGCTAATTTAGTCATTTGTCTCTAAAAGATGTTTCATTAACAAAGTTCGGGAGGAACACATTCAAATGATCTAACTAATCATCACGTCACTCCAACGAGCAGTCATTAATCCGCAATCAACGTGTCTGCCCAATCAGCATGAGCGGAGACCTATATAAATTGATGCAGAAAAGTCTGAAGCATGACGGCGGTTTGTTCTGTGTCCTGCAGCTCTACAGAGATGGAGCATGAGGTGGCGTGTCTGGACATCACTCCTCTGGGTGAGAGCGCAGGAGAGTCCAGCATCTGCGCTGTGGGACTCTGGACCGACATCTCGGCTCGCCTGCTGAAGTTGCCCTGCTTCAGCCCGCTGCACAAAGAGATGCTGGGTGGAGGTGAGACGCACATGTGTTCGTCAGAGACAGGAGCTTGAATGCACTTTTTACCAGGATTCATTCCTCTTTGTAGAGAACTTTTATAGGGTGCTTTTCCCAAAGTCATTGAAATATTACATGCATAAAATAAACCAATGTACAAAGAAATGCACTTCTTACATTACACAGTCCCAGTGAGGCGAATCAGGGCTCATATCTTCTTATTTACTCTCTGCAGCCCTTGAGATGCATTTATAAAGGTAACAGGGCACTGTTGTTTGGGTTGTGATGGTCTAATAGCCATTGATGAATGAATCTGAAAAGCATCTAAAGCATAAATATGTTGTTAGCTGAGCAGAGGGTGGTTTCTGTCTCTCACTGAGCGCCGATTGTGTGTCCTGCAGAGATCATCCCTCGATCCATCCTCATGACCACGTTTGAGGGCAGTCACTACCTGCTGTGCGCTCTGGGAGACGGGGCGCTCTTCTACTTCGGACTGGACATTCAGACAGGTTACGCAGCGCACATTCACTGTTTCTGGTCCTGCCAACATTTTCACTGGCCTAGTGGTACACTGCTAGACCGGTGTAACCTTGTATTGTAATATAAGTATAACACCAGATTTTTAGGTACCAGTTGAATAGTCACAATTTGATTTCAATTTTGATATCGCAGCAAAAACGTTTAACCCTTGACATGTTTTTGATGTGTGTCCAGGTGTTTTAAGTGAACGTAAGAAGGTCACCCTCGGCACTCAGCCAACAGTTCTGCGCACCTTCCGCTCGCTCTCCACATCCAATGTGTTCGCTTGCTCTGACAGACCGACCGTCATCTACTCCAGCAACCACAAACTGGTCTTCTCTAACGTCAACCTCAAGGAGGTCAACTACATGTGCCCGCTCAACTCCGAGGGCTACCCTGATAGGTACAGCGGCACTCAGATTCGGCCTGAGCTGCACGTCCTGGAATCGCATCTCTTTGATTTTTCTCTTCCCTCTTTTCCAGTTTGGCTCTGGCCAATAACAGCACTCTGACCATCGGTACGATTGACGAGATCCAGAAGCTGCACATTCGAACTGTGCCGCTCTACGAGTCGCCCAAGTGAGTGTGTGTCAGCTGCAGTGTGAAAACTTACGAGCGCATCCGGATTTCTGCCACAGCTTCTCAGGACAATCAACGCGTATGGACTTGGAATGTCAATGATTAATGACTAATCAATTGATCGACATTAATAATTAATTTCCTTAAGGTTGTCGATGTCCGATTGATCGACTAGAGCACAAATGCCTTCGGTAATCATGCGAGCAGATGGTGAAAACACTGCCAATAAAATCATCGGCCTACACTTGAGCTTTAACGAGTACTGGAGCGTTCGCTTTTAAAGTAAAGATGACTGCATGTTAAAGTGCAACACGACATCAAGGGCTGTCTCAATGTACAGTGATGTTTGTAATAAGCGCTTCTCTGTGTGTTTGTACGAGCGCTGTGAGGCGTCAGAGCTGAGGCTCTGTGTGTCTGTAAGCACTTCTGCTCACATTCAAGCAGAAGGAGAGCGAGACCCGTGCACTCGTTCTGCAGGCAAATGGGTTGCAAATGTTGAGTAAATTGATCAATATCACCATTTGCTTCTGCTTTATTTCAAGGGGTCTTTGTTACAGAGTAATCTATACATTTACATACTGAATAATATTAAGTAACTTGTACTTCCTACAGGGTTAGGTGTGTGCAATTATGCATAATGTACTGTAGTAACCTTAACAAGGACACTGTAAAATAGTATTACTCAACATTCATTTCAGTAGCTCTGCTGTAGAAGCTTTAGTACCGCTCTGTGTGGATCTCTCAAGTTCATCAGTGTTCTACTAATATTTGTGATTGAGTGCTCGTTTGTGTTGCTCACAGGCGGATCTGTTATCAGGAGGTGTCTCAGTGTTTCGGAGTTCTGTCCAGTAGAGTAGAAATGCAGGATGCCAGTGGAACGACAGCAGCCGTGCGGCCCAGCGCTAGCACACAGGTGTGTGTGTGTGTGTGTGCGCGTGCGTGCCCGAGTGTTTGTGTGTGCGGTGATGTTTATTAAAACATTTCAGTTTCCTTCTTGCGAAGTGGTGCGTCACAGATGCTCTGTGTGTTTGTGTGCCAGGCGTTGTCCAGCAGCGTGAGCTCCAGTAAGCTGTTTCCCAGCAGCACGTCACCTCATGAGACGTCATTCGGAGAGGAGGTGGAGGTGCACAGTTTACTGGTGGTGGATCAGCACACGTTCGAGGGTAGGTGTGAAGGCGCAGACGTGAGCTGAAGCGTCTGTAGTGAATGTGTGAGGTCTAATGCACTCCTCTCCCGCAGTGCTGCATGCGCATCAGTTCCTGCAGAACGAGTACGCGCTCAGCATGGTCTCCTGTAAGCTGGGCAGAGATCCGGCCGTCTACTTCATCGTCGGCACAGCCATGGTGTATCCAGAGGAGGCGGAGCCTAAGCAGGGCCGCATCATCGTCTTTCACTATACAGACGGTAACGTCCTGTCAGAAACACCCTTGATTATCCTACGGTTATTAAATGTTTCTCAAGGTTTCTACACATACTGTGGCTTTTTCAATCATGAATGTCAAGGTTTACCATTTCATATTAATATCTTAAAACAAAACTAATGTCCCACACACCAAAAAAAAAAAAAATCAATTTTAATTCAGAACTGAAATCATAGAAGTGGCGTATTCTAGGTGAGGGGTTTTCAAAGTGGGGTCCATGGAAATGTTTAGAGGAAAAAACTGAAATAAAATAGCTAGGGCTGTTGATTTAATGCGTTAATTAGATGAATTAATTACGGTGAAAAATAACGCCTTAAAATTATGAACGCATTTAACGCACTTGCCCCGCCAGACCTACGTAGGTCGTCTGACACTTCAAATAGTTGGTTGATGAATATGATGCCGGGAAACAACTTACTGCGTGATGAAACCTATGGAATGTAGTTAGAATGTCCCTTCAAGAAAATTCAAGATTTGGGGCAAAAAATGGCCTTGTTTGAGTTTTTGTCTCATATTTACATGTGATCTAGTTAAGCTTTATCATATGCGTAGTGAGTGTAATATCACGAGTGCAAATGTGATGCTGAATTTATACAACATTTCCAATAAATAACAATATTGTTCATTTAGAAATTTTGCCAATGAAATTATAAAGACAGAGCTGAACTGTTTGTTCTTGTTGGACTTGAAGCAGCGCCGCACAGGCAGATCAGTGTATGACATCAAAGTACCGCCCGAGTGATTCAAAATATATGGACTGCAGTTTTCTTATTTAGAGAATAATTTCATGAAAAAAAACTCATTTAATATTTCCATAGTAATAAAAACAAACAAACAAACAAAAAACAGTTCTGGTTAACCCAAAATTATTTCAATGATCATTTGCTCAACCTCATGGTCCCTAAGAGTGTTATATGTTGAGTAAAATAAAGCATTTCTTTCTGAAGATACTATTTGATGCTTTACACAATAATGACTTTGAATTCTATTTTGGGAGTAATTTCTCCCAAAGGATGGGCGTCCCTCACATGAAGATGATCATGTTTGGGAGTCGGTGACTAAATTCAACTGAGGAAAACCCCTGATCTTCGGCTTTTACGTGACAGGAAGTGTACGTGTGTGGATGTGAAATCATGTGGGCTGTTAACTCTACTTTCAGGCAAACTGCAGACGGTGGCAGAGAAGGAGGTTAAAGGTGCCGTTTACTCGATGGTGGAGTTTAACGGTAAACTGCTGGCCAGCATCAACAGCACCGTGAGTTCAGTCCCGTCACGCTCCCCGACACAGTCAGCTTCCCGCCCTGCAGCTAACGTCTCTGTCTCCGCAGGTGCGTCTGTACGAGTGGACGGCAGAGAAGGAGCTGCGGACCGAGTGCAATCACTATAATAACATCATGGCCCTGTATCTGAAGACCAAAGGTGACTTCATCCTGGTGGGCGACCTGATGCGCTCCGTGCTGCTGCTGGCCTACAAACCCATGGAGGGCAGCTTCGAGGAGGTGACTGCTGCCGCTCGGCATTCTGGGACTTCTGCTGCCTTTCTAGTCTGAAGGAAGCTTCATTTCCTCTCGCTGTTCTCATTTCATTAGATTGCCCGTGATTTCAATCCAAACTGGATGAGTGCTGTCGAAATCCTGGACGATGACAACTTTCTTGGAGCCGAGAATGCTTTCAACCTGTTTGTCTGCCAGAAAGACAGGTAACACTGAATGAACGATTGTTTTGGAAACGAGCGATCAGGTGTCTGAAGGTGCGCTCACAGGGTGAAAGTTTTCCCCAAGCAGATTTCGCTTCGGTTCAGCTCTCTCGAAATCTCTGCATTGAGCAACAGAACCGCTGACCCTAACCTGACCCGAGCTTCGTACATCGCTACATGATTGACAGCAGATAATATGAGCGCACCTTAAAGTGAGTGTGAGGAAAGCGTAAGTGATCGTTTAATGCTGTCTGTCCTGCAGTGCGGCGACTACAGATGAGGAGCGGCAGCACCTGCAGGAAGTGGGTCTGTTCCACCTGGGCGAGTTTGTTAACGTGTTCTCACACGGTTCTCTGGTGCTGCAGAACCTGGGCGAGAGCTCCACTCCAACCCAAGGGTCTGTGCTGTTCGGCACCGTCAACGGCATGATCGGTAAGCTTCACATGCATTGTTTATATATCTATATCTATATATATTGCATTACCATGATGTTGGTCGTGTGTGTAAATGTGAGTTTCCATGATCTCTTTCTTTCTTTCTTTGAGGTTTGGTGACGTCACTGTCAGAGGGCTGGTACAGTTTACTGCTGGATCTACAGAACCGACTCAACAAGGTCATCAAGAGTGTCGGCAAGATTGAGCACAGCTTATATCCTTTAACACAGGATCTGTCAGAGACACGTGCTGCGTTATTGTTTGTGTGTGAAGTCAGCTTATTTCTACAGCTCTTTATACAATAGATTGTTTTGAAGCGCCTTCAAAATAATGAACTTGGAAATAACAGAATCAATGATGCAAATTTCATTAAATAAGACAAATTCAAATTCTGCTGTAAAGCAGCTTTGTGTGTGTGCGTGTGCGTGCGTGCGTGCGTGCGTGCGCGTGTGTGAGCGTGCGTGCGTGTGTGTGTGTGTGCGTGCGTGCGTGCGCGTGTGTTGAATTGACACTCTTTGGCATGAACTGTGGATTTGACCTGTTAAAGTTCTTGACTAGCGCCACCTGGAGGTCCTTCCACACCGAGCGCAAGACGGAGCAGGCCACAGGATTCATCGATGGAGACCTTATCGAGAGCTTCCTGGATCTGGGTCGAGCCAAGATGCAGGAGGTGGTCAGCACACTGCAGGTGACCGCACCGCATTCACACTCGCCATAACACCCTGACCCTTCTGACGAATATATGAGGTCATCATGGACAGTGAAAAGACGAGGTCCTTTTTGTTACGCCGTCCCGTGAGCGCTGTAGACCAAACACTGAATCACTTGAAATCACATTCATCCATTCCAGTCTCGACTGCTGATCTGAGGAGTTCAATCAGGTAGAAAGAGCAGCTGATCTGTTCCCTCAGACTGATGCTTCACGAAACGTAATGATGATCGTCTCTTCATACTAGTTCATTTATAGCATCAAATAAACAAATGAACATCAGAAGGAATGTTGTTTCAAGAAAGACGTGATTCAAGTTCACCAACGTTCATCTACTGACTCCCCTGACCGCTTTGACCGACAAAATGGAGGATTATGATTGGTCAGATCGCCTGTCAATCAAACTGTTCGCGAAGAGTCAATTACAAATGTGAAACGGAGAACTTCCTGAGCCCCAAAAAACGTGTATCTGCAGGAAACAGTGTGATTTGTGATGCGAACGATGACTTTATATCCATATAAACTGCAGAGCTCAATGTTTTTCTGGACACTTTCTGCATAAATTACCTTTGGAAAGCCTTCATGTTCACACGGCTTCATCAGAGTTCATGTGTTTTTGTATGTTGTAGATCGATGACGGCAGCGGAATGAAGCGGGAAGCCACGGTGGACGAGGTTATTAAAATCGTGGAGGAGCTGACGCGGATCCACTAGCCAATCGGAGCGTCTCAGATCTGTACATAGCTATACATAAATCAGAGGGTGTGTGTGCGTGCGCGTCACTCCTGTAGATCGAATCGAGTCCCTCGCAGCCTCATGTACGCACACACATCAACTTCGCGACCGCACTCGCAGTGTTTGCTCTGAGCGTAGAGACGAACGGAGGTTATTCTGCCATCACTGTCCAATACTGATCTGCAATAGTTTTAGTGAAGCGTTTGCCATTGTGATGTTTCTCTGTTCTTTCATTTATTTTAATAAAGTTTCCTTCAGTACTTTGGGCCTGTTGCGTTTTATGAAGTGTGTGTGGGGGGACTTTTAATAAAAGCACATTACAAATAGAAGCGAGTCCAGTCGTGATATTACATTCTCTCCGGTGATGCCGGTATTGAATGCGTAATGCGCCGCCAGCCAGGCATTATTGTGCAATAAACGCAGACAGGCTGATATGAGAGCCTGACTGTACGTTACCCTGCGTATTACATGGCTGCTTCCTTCATAAATAAATAAATGGACATGAAATATTGATTGGAGTGTGCATGATTTTATTATGAGCTGAAAGAGTGTGGCTGATATGAGATGCATGAAACTTGAACTGCTATGTAGGAAATCAACATTTTAGGGTCATTTGACTCCTGAAGGCCAGGGCGAGGGTCAACACTTTATTTTGGTGGTCCACTTCAGACATCCGACTATTGCCTGCTTTCACAGACTAAAATGCATTTTGAGCCGTTTTAACAAAGCAATTGGTGTTGAGATATGTGAGTGTAATTGTTTAGTTTCGAGATGCACACCAGTAATGTTCTTTTTTTTTTTTCTAAGGCACATTTATAAAATCTACTTAAATCATAATTGAGCTAATGCCTAATCCTGGCTTAATCCAAGCCCTGTCTGTGAAACCGGGCCATTAAGTAACTTTTCCACTGCATGTCAATGGATCTACTAATATTCTAACGAGAGTTAGTCCACTTTAGACTACATGTCAACTACCGAAGTGTAGTTTGAGGTGAAGCGAGAACAGAACAGCTGTAGGGTGTATTCACACCAGGAAATTCTGCTAGTTCACTTGCTTTGGTCCGGACCAAATACAATGTTGTTGTTTTTAATTTGGTGTGGTTCACTTTTTTTTTTTGCAAGTGAATCAAAATCAAACAAAACCACGTGTGTTAAGGTCATCCAGTCTTTGGACAAACATTCTCAAGCAGAGAACTGTACCGGAGTTCGTTTGGAACCGGACCGAGACCACCTCTTCAGCTGGGTCTCGGTACTGTTGTTTGGTCACCGAGAGAAGAAACAAACTAGAGTTCGATTCAGTCGCACCAAACAGGACAGGAGTGAACACACCCTGAACCGTGACATGCTAGTGTTCCCTGCAGAGGAAACAAACTGCGTCAAAGTGTGAGCGTCTTTGCCAAGGTTTGTGTAGATAAATCAGACTTTACCTCCAGTAGAGGTTATTGGTTATCCAGCAGCACACTTTCACATCTGACACCATCATTTCAGGTCTTGGAGTCTCTGCTGACGAGCTGAATCAGGTGTGTTTGATTAGAAAGAGTTTGAACATGTTTACTGTTGCTGTTGTCAGTCACACAGAACGAAGATTCACACCTTATTGTCCTACTCAATGGACTATGGATTGGGCAAAACTCTTCAGAGAATCTTCAATAAATATGGACAAATATCCACTTTCAATCTGCTTTGAGGAAATGACCTGCAGTGACGATATAAAGGTTCTTCCCATCCTGGTTAGGAGTTTTGAGAACGATCATGGAGAAATCATGAAGCTTCAGCAGGGAGTCTTGCGGAAGCTCTGGTTAATTTCTTCAGTTCGATGACGGATTCCTGTTCGAGATGAGGCGGGAAAGAAGAGTGCGCTAAACTTCAGGGATTCATCTGAGCAACTCTTCTCTGATCTCCATGCAGATCACCAGTGGGCTTCAGACCAGGTAAACGCGTTCATTATGTTATATAACACTGTCAATGTGAACAACATGCATCACTGCTCAAGCCATTTTCATGTAACGCTTAGTTCGATCATCAGGACAGCAGCTGCTCGAGACACTTACATTTTAAATGTATTTCAGCCATTTGTGTTTGACGGCAGTTTTACTTCAAAGATGTTTGTGAGTATCTGAGCGTGTCCATCTGCTACTCAAAACTAGCCCTATGACCTTTCAGGGGGTACCCGGTGAAAGTCGTGCTCTGAGGGGTAAAATCCGCATTTGAATAAAATTTGCATTCCTGAGGCTAAATATCATGTTATTTGGGGTCAGTTCAACCCGCAGCAAAAAAACTGAGAGACCGTATCGTTGGCTGTCAGATTATGATGTCACTGACGCTCAGAAACTCGGATCTGATTCTAGTGTGAAGGAGAAGAAACTTCTCAGATGTTCTCAGGGGCCTTTCTTATTCTTCTGTAAATGAATTAATAGACTTACATGCAGGCATAGACAAATTCATGTTAGTAGTGTAAATAAAAGCATTTAGCCTGATTGGATAATATTTGAATATTTATTTGAGTTCAGGCAACAGTTGCTCAGTATGAATTATTGTATGTGTATCATATTAAGTGTGCCTGTGTGGTGTCTCATACAGCACTGTTTTATTTTGAGCCCTTTAAACAATAGAGACACCAAGTGTGCAGAGAGGGGATCATCTGATCATCTACAGTGTACTTTAAACAGTTTTATATGTTCTAGTCAAAGCTCCAACTCTCCTCATTCTGTTGATCCAAACATGAAGAATCCAGAAAAACAAATGCCATCTGGTTTCCACAGGGTGAGTGTGGTTTGTGCTGGAGCTGGTATTGTGAAGGGTTACAGTGAAAACACTTATAATATTGATATTTCCTTCTGCATGATTTGAGACTGCTGTGGTGTTTGTTTCGGTCCGTCTGATGGCGGTTTTACAGATTTGAGTAAAGGACAGGTTTGATTATTCAATTATTCGACACTTGTTTCACCTTTCTATTCTGAAATACAAAGGGACATTTTCACTTCCAGGCGTTTCATGCTGCAGCTAATGAAGACATCATTCCCTCGTAGGTCTCTTTCTCTGAATATCATCACACTGTTTAAACGGGGTGTCAATTTTTCCCATGAGAATGTGGCCGTTTGCTCATGTTCACAGCAAATCACTTATTAAAAATCATAATCAACCCAATTCCTCTCACACGAGCTCACTGATCTGGCCTCGTCATACAATATTCATTATCCTGGAAAGACAGTGACCGAGGTGTTTTATTGCAGAGGAAGAGAAATCGGGATGAATTATTGATCCGTTGAGTGAATCTGTAATGGAAGAAAGACTCATTTGATACATATTGTATGGAGCCAAATCAGAATTCAAGTGCCTGTGGAGACACCCTTCCTTACCATATGTTCATTCATATATAACCGTTCAGAAACATCACGATGGAACAATGTGGTGCCAAAGCTGAAGCACTTCTGCATAATGTCAGATTGCAAGAGACCACATCCATATATTTGTCCAAGATTTATTTATGTCTCTCAGGTGTGCATGTTAGAGATGGTCACAGGATTATAAGTGCTGTTCGTCGGTCATCACAGTGTGTTCAGAATGGAAAACTAACAAAACCTGTACTGAATTCTGCAAGTAAGAAAGCTGATATTCGAAGTCGCCTCTGCTCCATCCGTCACACTGAAATGGAACGCATAGCGTTGAAGCATCCAGTATTACATACAGACAATATGCTTCAAATGACAACATTAGTGACTGTATGTTAGTGTCCTATTCTGAACACCGACACAGTCTTTCTCTTTATTTTCATTCATTATCTTTATTGACCAGGATCACTACACGTCTCTAATCTTCGCTGCACAGACTGCGCGTTATCATTCGGTTTGTGGATTCCTATTACATGCTGCTGTGGTTCTTATATTTGTACAGATCTGAACACGGGCCGTCATCTGCAGACATACAGAGGCCCCAAAAACATTAGGACACAATTCACACTTAAAATGTGAGAATGTCACTGCAGAAGATAATACAATATCAAAGCAAGGGTATTTATTTTAAAGAGAGCACAAGCACACATGAAGTCATTTTGTTAGCAAAATTCAATTTGAATTACAACGGCCAGAGAGTCTCTCTTCGCTTTAGAAATCTTCCAATAAATCTCATGCTGCGTCTGAAAGCTGAGAAACGCCTCCCTCACATGACCGGGCCTGACCTCTCTAACCCTAACCTGATTCTCAGATCAACCGTTTCACATCAGAACAGCGAATCCAGCATGTTATTTGACAACCATCCATCCGGGGTGTTTCCCAGCCTTCAGCTCCGGCCTCACAACCTCCAGGACAAGCGCTTTAGAGAACGGGTGGGTGGGTGTTATCTCGTAATTCAGACTAATCTGATCACAGCATGGAGTGGCGAGTTAGGAGTGAGTTGAACAGTTTGAATCAGTTGATTCAGTCTGTCTGTAGATGCGTCAGTTCATCATTACACCAGTAGGTGGCGACAGGTCTTTTGTAGAACCTCTGGGTTTGATGCTTATCACACTGTAGAAAAAAACCGAAGCGGCAAAATCCTAAAAAAGTGAACAATGTGTTTCGGTGCGTTTCATCGTGTATGTTCATCTTTCATAAACGGGCGTTTCGCACTGATTCTCTCTTCCACGCTCCGTCTCAAACGGCACCTGAACACTTTCTCTCATCCATCGAGTGTTCTTCACTGCCTTTCAGGACGATCATCAATGCAGATTGATGACAGTCCATCCCAGGAAGGATTCGTTCATGAGCTCTATTCCCAAATCTGCTCTGACACATGGGACCATAAGAGTGTAAATCTGGGAAAATAACCCAGACTGTCCAGCTTGACACCACACACTAGCAGACACACATTTCATTTGCTGACAGAGATTTTTTTTTAAAAAAAATCAGTCGTTAAATATTTAATAAATGCAAGAACAGCAGAAACATTAAAATAACATGAACAGTGATGAATGGATTTTAAATGAACTAGAGTTGGTTTGGTGACATGATGTAATCTACTAACATGTACTACAAATAAAGTACCGACAAACCGTTTATAGAATGGTAAACATGACATTTCAGCCTTAACCCTTTTTTAAGAAACATGATAAATGATTCTAGGTATTTCATCAGATCCTTTAATAATTCTAGAAGCCTTATTTGAAGCTGGTTTGGTGATGCAGAAATCACACACTTCAGCTTTGTGTTCCAGAAGTTCTCTCAAAGTAAACTGTGCTTATATTTTGCTCTTTGACTGAATTGGCTTTGTTGAGCAGCATTCATTCGCTCAAATAAAGAGCTGCTTTTGCTTTGAAGACCGTCTCAGCTGTACAAATTTGATCTATGTCTTGGCTAAAATCTATTGAGAACCCACTCTGAATAAATATAAATGGCTGTTGTTCATATCAATGAAATATACGAAATTATACAAATATAAAATCAAGACAGTTAGTTCCTGGTCTTTTCCTCACAAATGGACGAATTGTCCAGGAAATATTCACAATAAAGAGCAATTTATAATATTTGTTTTCCTTCTTTTAGTTGAATTGAATTATAAAACCATGTTGCAAATAGCAGTGTGTTAGCAAAATGTTACAATTGATTGCTACAGCGAAGATGAAGCAGAAACGGGCTGAAATGGTTCGGTCCTGACCGCGTCTCTATGCATAGAACGTGTCCACTTTCACCGCATGACAGAATATGGTCATGGAAAACACGAGCCCCAGGATCTGGAAACACACAAGCGCATGTAAATGATAATCAGTAGCTGAGCTCTTTATCGTGTATGGATTGTGGTGATGTGGTCAGTACCTGTGTGAGAGCCGTGCAGAGAGCGAAGATCCACAGCGCCACCAGATTCTCCTGCAGCCAGCCCTTCACGCGCTCGTAGCACGGCTGTCAACACACACACCATCCCGTGTCACACAAGAGAAAGCGGGAAGCAACGTGTTCAGCATTACTTGTACACTGAGGTGTCCCTTTCTGTCCTGCTTCTCTAGGAAAATACATCAGCGCAGGAAAGAGTGTTTGGGGTCTTTAACCCCTGCTTATGTTCTTATCAAGCTGTTGTTGCAGTCACATACAGTACAGTCATGTTATGTGTGTGTTTGCCCGGACCAGCGGCTGAGCCGATCGGACTGATAGTGGGAAGTCGCTTGTGTTTCTTACGGCAGTCCACCAGGTGCCGGGATTCTCCAGGCCGCAGTTGTCGCTGTACTCCAGACAGCAGGAGTCCGGCACGCGCGTGGCATTGTACACGTGAAACCAGTCCGTGTGATTGGTCACTCCACAGCAGCGAAACTACAACACAGAGGCGCTGCCGTCACACGGTGACCAGGGCCATGACAGGCAGTGCTATGGGAAATAATAATAACGGCACAAGTGAATCCAGGAACTCACGTCAGTTTGGACGATGCTCCAGGCGTTGGTCAGACCGACGTTTCCTTCAGTCCCGAAGAGCTGGAGACCCTTTTTCAGGTCACTTTGTGCGTACAGATCAATCTAGAACACACCGTCGACCAAAGCTTATTGATGTGCCAATTAATAGTCATAAGAATAAACGTCATGAGATCTTCTCTCGTTTAGGATGCGAAGTCAAGTGCATCATACAATAGAGATTGTTTCAAAGCAGCTTTACAGTGATAAACTGGAAAATAATGATCTTGGTGGGAGAAGTTTTGAGTTGTAAAAGATAAAATATGTTTTCATAGTTCAATGAATTCCAATACTGAACAACTGATGAAAACGAAAACTTTTCTGCTTTTTCTATGCCGCTTTATACAGTACAGATTGTTTCAAAGCAGCTTCACTTTCCTTGAACATCACACAATATTACAGATGATGAATAGGGAAGCACTTCAGTGACGCACTGATCCAAATAAAAAAAACCCTCAACTGCAAATGAAGCACAAATCAAATGCTCGACATTAATTAATTGCAAGCAAACCTAATTTGTGTTTATAAAAACTGTTCAGTAAAACAATTTACATGAGAATGGATTCATGAGCGATTTACGCAGAATGATACTGCTGGTGTTTCGTGTAGAGCGCCGAACGTGAGCTGGTGAATGAATGAACAAAGCTCTGCTTGTCTGAAGCCGTTCCTGCGGGCCAACGGCAGGACTCCTGAAAACTTCTTGATGATCAGTCTCTGGTTTCATCCTATATCTCTGTCCCTGTTCCACCACAGCTGCGTTTCTGAGTCTGACCCGATCACACTTAAGAAAGGTGCAAATCTCCAGCTTTAATTGCCTCTCTTGATCATAGATGCCACACAATCTCATCTCAACACATTTCAGGCGATGGACTTCTTAATTTTAATATAAACACTGGTAAGACTTAGTCAGACAAAAGTTTTGAGGTTAAAAGATCTAATTTTGTGTCTGGAAAATACTGATCTGTCACGTTACATTGAATATCAAAGTTTTTTGTGTTGTTTTTAATTTGAATACTTACTGTAATTCATGGGGCTGTTGTTCAATAATTCCATTAATTAGATGCACATTTCAGACGTATTTACTTCTCATTAAAACCTAATAGACTAATTGAGTGAAATCATTCAATTAGAACATGATATCATGTTTCTATTATTTTTAGTAGAAATATGGGCAGTAAATATGTTTTAGAATGCAGTGTCATCAGGTCGCAGATGTTTAATGCACCGTTGATGCGTGGTGATGGTCTAAACAGCTTAACTATTCTTCACTGAATACATGAAGTTTACTGAAGTGTTTTTGGAAGATTAGTCCTCTGAGACATCTAGCATGAGTAATAAATGAAGGTATTGCAGCTTTTTCTACAGATAAACCGTACTTCCGTCATCAGTCAGCCAACAGCCGTCATCAATGAATTATTCAACACCTGAAACAGCGGGGAAATAGGAAAACCTCTGATAGAGCGGCAATCTATAGTTAAAACCTACTAATAAAAGGTGTCCTGAAAGGATTGGGTTTCCCACAGTCCTCCAGACAGGGTCAGGGTTTGAGCAGGAGGAACGTGAATGTGCATTAAATAAAGATGGAGGCAGGGCTCAGCACCATCTCACACACACTTCTGAACTATATCGCTATTCCCTGTGATCCGTCTGCCGTCATCGGCTACTTCGCACAGCCTTCCTGATAGATGCAATACAGTGATAAATCATAAATAATAAATATCCGTAGAGAGGAAGAAGCAGAGGGAGGTCAAGGAGGTCATTTCTAATCATCTGTGTGGAACGGATGAAAAAGTATTTACAGAATAACACAATTTCGGCCTCATATTGCCAGTTCATCAGATGTGTGATGGATTAAAACGCTCGGTACTTGGGAACCGGCAAGAGGAGACGGAATTCCACAATAAAGGGTTTTAATCATCAACGGGATACAGACAGGATACATAGAGCACGATCCTTTAACGGCGAACAAGGACTGGACTGACACAGAGGGAATATATACACAGAAACACAGGAGGATAACGAGCGGGACACAGGTGACGGACATGATTACAAACGAGACACAGCTGACTCGTATGAACTGATAATGAGGCACATGGGAAACCAAAACAAAGGAACACATGACAGAAGACAGGACTAGAACTGAAAACCAGGAACATAAGATGATAGACAGGACTGGGGAACAGAATAAACATGGATACGATTATGACAGATGGCTTGGGTTGATGTTCTGCTGATGTTTAAATCTAACTTCAGTTTAAAGAGGACCGTCCACACACACTGCACACACTCGCCTTCACTCAGTCAAATAAAGGTCATTTATAATCACTAACCCCAAATCAGACTGTAACCGTAAATGACAAACCTTTGCACTCTTAAAAAAAAAAAAAAAAATATATATATATATTTTTTTTGAATTATGAACCATGTTTGTTTTTCCATGAAGCCACGCCCTGCGAACGCCTCCTGCCCTTTCCTTTCCCTACGTATAGATAAAAAATTATTCCAGTTCACATAGATCTGTGGACACTACTAATTTTTCTATATTATGTGGGCCAGACAAAAAATTTGGCAATGTCTCTTTGTAAAAAAGACTAAACTTCTGTGCACACACACATTCACACGCGCAAATCTAAAGACTAAACGCGTAAATGAACGGCAAGAACGCATTAAAGGTCTTCGGTTTTCAGCAGGAGAGACTGACTCAAGTTACTAATTAATTTCTACGACGGAAGGGATTCAATCAAAAGCCTACTTTTGATCGATAATAATATTTTCTTAGAGCTGCTGTAAAGCCAAAACAATCTGTCCATTCACTTTCCTATTAATCGCTGTGAAGCTGCTTTGAAATGCTGTATAAATGAAGACTTGACTTGATCTGCTGTTTCTAAGTAATAGCCAGAGAAACACAAATCTCCAAAACACTTACATTTCAATAACAATAATGTCAAATCAGTAATAAAGACTGGCAACAAAGGTATCATATGTTTCTTTTGTTCAGATCATTAAAAACTGAATTTTGCAGGATATAAATATATATACTGTGATGGAATATGCTTTCTTCTTTCTTGTTGAAGTCCTCTCAGTCTCTGTTCTTCCACAGCCCAAGTTGTTAAGTCGCACCTGTGGTGTTTGTTGTCCTCACAGACGGCTGTGAAACTCATGCTCTCTATAACACCATTTTATCAATTATTTATGCTTCGGTTGTTCATTGTCCGTGTATTCGTTATGGAAAGACCTCTCAAACGTCCCTTCCACATATTGACTAGCACATAACTTCATTTGTTCATTTTGTCCTGATGCAAGTTATAATAAAAAAAAAACTTGATGAAGTGTATTATTTATATCGTACCTTTTAACATATTTACGGATGTTGTAATAATTTAATGAGCTTCATGATGCAAATTTTATATCTATCTTCACCAAAATAACAAAAGCACTGACTGTGAGAAGATTATCACTGATGAAAGGTGAATTAATGGTGTGGTTTTCTGTCTCTGAGAGTTGGAGGAATAACAGAATGACAGATCATTTCTCAAAGAGTCTGTCGCTGTAGGAAAACGCATTCCACCATCAAAATATGCTGCTATCGTTGGAAGTGTCTTTGGAAAATGCCCATCACACTATGATGCCATATGGGCTTTGAGGAGAACAGCCAAAATCTCTCACAGTTTGATTATTTTACACTGAGAAAGAAGCCATCATGTGTCCTTAGACGGCATCCTTCGTGATCAAATCATCTCTAACTGTTCTTCATTGATGCAAGACCTCAGGAATAATGTACCTAATATCAGCCCATGACCTTTGCACCAACGAGCTCCGGCGCGAGGCGCTGCGCCGCTGCAGTGTGTGTTCATGTCCAGGGCCATATGATTCTAACCCTATGGATATCTCTCTTACTTGCACTGCTCTCAGTGCTGTTCCTTAGGGAACTTGCCAAGAAAGGTAAAGATTGACGTTTTGAAAATTAGTAAACAAGACAGGAAAGCATATTCCAACATTTAAAGAAGACTTTGATGATTACAGTAAGATTTCATGGCTCTTTCTTACAGCCGTTATTGCTGTAACTGTCTGAACCAAGACCCTAGATAAAAAGAGGCATCAAGATGATCTTTCATTAAAATCCAATTTTACGATAAAGCTCCCCACAGACTTTTAACCGTCACATATAATATGTTTTTATTTTAACTGACTCTGCATCATGACACTTGTCACTATGTCACTTACATCGCTACATAAGAAACACGTACATGGCCACGAAATATTGATTTGAGTGAAAACTGTTTCATGATGTGAGAAGGAACAAACTGTGGAGTGATACCTCTGAGATCACACGTACATCTCTAAGACGTCTCCTGTCAGATGTTAGATAAAGATATTTATGATTTAGTGTGTGTATAAAACTGCTTTTCTAAGGTGTTTATCAGATGTTAGTAAGCAACAGATGCTTTCCAGATTAAGTGCTCTTTGTCAGACATCTTACACCCCCGTGCATCTGAGATGAGACTAGAAAATCACAGAGACAACGGCGAATTATACAAATGATTGTCATTATAATTAAATATCTGAGAGCTGAATGTCACTACTGACCAATAACAATCTGCGAAATAATATAAAATAATAAATGACGTAAAATGACAGATTTATTCAGCACGTACCTGATCTTGATATGCGAAGAACAGAATCAAGAAGAGAATCTCCAACAATAATATCAGGAGCAACAGAATGAAGAACTGCAGAAACACAAGCAGAAGAGAGAGTTTGTTTATATGACTGAATCCATCCGACGGCAGAGTGTTTACAGACTCTTCAGTGTGATCAGGCACGACTTACACTCCATTACAGGCGCGTTTATGTTGCTATGAGTTTAAAGGTTTTAAAAATAGAAAATTATTTTAAAAATAGACCAATTGATGACAGAAATATGAAATGACAAAAAAGCAATTATATTGTAAAAATGAAAAGCTAAAATTGACTGTAAGTCGCAGCAAGAAACGCTCTAAACGAGAGACTCACTGAATCATTCTTTCAACCGATTCGTTCAAACAGATGATTCGTTCAGGAGCGAAACAACTGGGTCATTGAGTTTTTCACTCAACCGATTCAAAACCTTTAAAAAATGAGGATTAATTTAGAATCCAAATGCTTGGAGACCAACAACTGGATTTGTCTGGAACTATTTTCTTTCACAAAATAGAGCAAAAACAGACAATATTGTGTCCAAAATGTAACTCACTTAATATTCATTTCTTGCTTATTGAACTGTTGTATAAAATCAAGATAAAGCATGCTGATGAAGCTCTCAAAGCGTCACACACAACGTCCGCTCGCACAATGTAAAAACGACAATTATGACGTTATTGTAGATGATACATCTCACACACCTGTCCAGCTGAAATCCCCTGGACGATGTGATCCAGGACCGAGCTTAACTTACAGCTCCTTTCATCTTCAGGTCTTTATTTCATGCTGGATCAACATTTCCACTTCTTTGACAAGTCTTGAAATATAGCAAGCCCAAATTACACTGAGAGTTAATGTCTTACCAGTATCTTTCTTGGCCAACTCTTCATAATGTAATTACTCAGAAGATTGAAATTTCTTCAAAAACATCCAAGTTTCAGTATTTTCAGGAAAACACGTCATCTGGCGTCACAGTCTGCACCTTCAGGGGACCAAAATTGGACGATACGAACGGTTCGAATGATTACAAAAGTCGCCGTTTCGACGTGTCTTTGCACAGTGGGTAATGCGATATAAAGCCATGCAAAACATTATACACTGGGAAAGTCCTGAGTGTATTTTCTGGTCCTCTTTAACTCTTTCTCGTCGTGTATGAGGGAAACACGGAGAGCTTGAATTCAGAACCGCATGCAAGCATTACTGTCTATTTTCACCATATCTTTCTATGGCAGGAACAGTAGTTATTAGTATGCGGTGCTGAATGGACATGACTGTATGACCGGACGTCATCATAACCCTGCTGGAATCGCACCGCTCGGCCCACCGCTGATAAAGACTCGCAGGAGAGCCGAGGCGTCATTAAAATGAGCCCATGACATAAATAGCAGCTTAAGCAGTAAACATCATCATCCCCCATGCGGACATGAGAATATTTTATCATAAATCATCTTCCGGCGGTGATAGTCTCTGAGGTGACGCAGCCCTGCTCAACAGCATTATATATTCATAGACTCTCACAACGGATGCTCGGCTCCGACAGCTTTGTACCGGAAACAGTGGAGAACAGCTGGAGCAAATCAACACCAGCTCACACCAGCAACGACAGTGAGGAATAAAGCTAAACGTTATAATTCAGTGTTAAATTCATGCATGTAATCAAATACATAAGCAAAACCGGGTCTGCGGCAGACTTCCTCGTTCAGATGAGGGACTTTGTTCGTATTCAACGCAGTTTTGCTTTAGCTTGTTCAATCCAATTGGCTGGTGGAAAAATTATATTTTTACTTTCACAACCGGAATGTATGGATAACAGCGGAAAACCTGCAGAAATGAATCATTTGCTGATGGCTCTGAATAATAATAATAATAATAATTCGGGACACTGGTGTTTGAGCGCTGGGCCGCCGAAGGAACAGAACTGACCCGAGCTCTGCAGGTTTATGTTAACAAGTCATTTTGAAGAAGATTGTAGGACATGTACGCAGAGATTCTTTCAGACTCAATCAAAAATGCAGGGAATCTAAAGATGAAAATCACGATCCAAACCATAGCCCAAGTAAAATGGCGCTGATATAAACTGCTATGCTTTTCTTACTATTTCAGCAGTATATAAACTTCACGTGACATTCCTTTTCCAGCTGTGAGCTCTTTCAGGACTCCTTTGATAGCAAAAACAAAGACAATTTTACAAGTTTTAGCTAGATTAAAACATATTTCTTTTGAGTCGATAACTAGACGCCTGTCAGAACACGAATGACTGGAAGATCTGGTGCTGAAGCTAATGCTGTTGAGATTGATCATGACTTTGGTTTTCCTCTTTGATTTCTCATCACTGTTGCATTACCAGGTTCACACCATTGAGGTTTGAACACAAAGGGCTATGGTTAGACGGACCACCATTCTGCTTTGCCCTTCAGGATTTTTAGTCTGCAAAAACCGCTGAAATAAAACAATCCAGCTCAGGCCCTGTGAGGTTATGATGACAGACCGATATCTGCATCTGCCTCGGGACGCTCTCATACAGAATGTAGGTCTCTCTGGCCCCTGGAAACATGTCCTCTAAAACTATCTGTGGGTCTTTGACTGCTTTTTAAAAGATACAGAAGTCAAGATTCAGAGAATAATAAAACAGTTTTCTGAATCTCAACCATGCAAACAGTTTTAAATGGATTCTCCCTATGGAACAAATGGGTCAAACCAGGACTTTTAAAAGCCTTCTCGTGGACGTCTCTCTTATTGGACGGCTCATCTCACTGATCTGACTTGAAAACCCCAGGTTTAAACTATTATTCATAAAAGTCTAGTCTAGTCTAGCTTGTAACTATTGCACCTAAATTACAAAAAAGCTTTCTGAGTGATCATTTCTCTCTGCTTTTGGTCCAAAAATAGGGCCTAAAATAGAGCGATGTGAGCATTATAGAATGCAAAACTCACACATGTCTTGTCTGTTTCATTCATACTCGACACCAGAGGGCGCCCTCACGCAGAAACTCCATAAGCAAGACTCACCGGAGTAATAAAACTTACAACATTCCTGAAAATCCTAAAATGGACAAAGACCTCTAGCTGTGCTGCAGCTCAATAAAATAACGGTGAGGATATTTTCATTAAACCTGAAGAGAATTAATGCACCACTGCGACAGTTTATGGCTTATCTGTGTTCTTCAAGCCATCGCGGGTATTTTCCTAAGGATAATGTACATTTATAACGCAACTGGTTGAAATTGTTCCTTTTGTATGCAATGATGTGATTCTTCTTCTTCAAAAAAAAAAGAAGAAAAAAAAGCACTCAATAAAGTAAAGATACATTTGACTGAAAGCATCATTTTTTTATTTTTTCAAGATTTCTATAGGTGCATATAAATATACATATTGCAATATATCTTATTGTGAATAATTCTGGCCATGATAATCGAGTAGTGAAAAATGTGATATCGAGACAGCCCTGGCTGACAGACTGCAGCAGGTAAAGCATCGTAACTGATGTCAGGGCAGATGGGTTTGTACACTGTATGTACACCCTAAGGCTGGGAAATATCACACGTTCATTTCTGCAATTAATATTTGCCATTTATTTGTTAAAAATAGTTAACGCAATTAAAGCAGCATCTGTTTCTTTTTAAATTCCTAACGTTTTGATGCTAATGTCTTTTTCTCCATATTATATTGGTGTGTCGTGCTGGGAACTTGACGAGAGCTGCAGAGTCATAACTTTGACATCAGGGTCGATCGAATCACTTCGGATGGAGCAAGATGGAGAAGTGCCTTTTCTACAAAAAAATATTTTACAGTTTAGTAAGGGCCTATTAATCATGTTTTGACTTGCATTGATCGTTTTTTATGGCATTTCTCAACTCTACTAACATCCATAAATCTATGACAAAGAACATACTTTACTTTACATTATGATCACGTTCACATGATCTTTATTGTATAAATATGTTATAATACTATAAGCTATGCTGTCATGTACAATGGTATAATTTGTTGCCTGTTCTAATCCATGTAAACACCAGGAATCCAGCTCGGGGTATTCCAGAAAGCAGGTTATGTGACATACCAGCAGATAAACTCAACTTTTGGTTCCAAAAAACGGAGGTAAATGTCAGGGTATGTCAGTAGCCATAGCAACTTCCTCTCTGAACGTAACCTGCTCCGGCGAAGCTCATGATCCCGGGTTAGTTTGATTAAGACCTATTCAGATCCATGTTATATAATTGTGATTGAATAAAATTAAGAATGAATAATTAAAATGAACATAGCTAAACTTGTTATATAATTACATGTATGCATCCAATATTATACAATATATGTTTATATATATTACAATGTATATATATTATTACAAAGCTGTAATGCTTGATGTTTATTCACCTCTATTAAATGCATTTATTTTATTGTAATCTCACACATGGATCTGCTTTTTTCCTTCTCTATGCTATCATTTCTATAATAAAATTCATGTAATATCTTATTAAATAATTAGCATCAACAAACAATGTAATTCTTATTCTCAGTGAATAAAGATTACTTAATAAATGAACAGATTGAAAAAATGGTTATGGTGAAAAAACCACCAAATAGGAGGCGATGTGCACTTAGTAGGTCATGTGAATCCCTATTGCACGAAAGAAGAAGGAATTAGAATGGTTAGTTTTTCTGTTTTGACGCTCAGTTGAGAATGTCTTGTGTGTTCACCGGGAACATACTCTGGGTTGGCTGAACTAACGCCTGATGCGTAATGTAAGTTTGCATTAATCAACCGAGACTTCAGGGTATATGTGAACCTATGGTAAGTTATCCTTGCTTTCTGGAATACCCCCTGATGGCATTTACCTTTGTAAATAATAATCTGTCGACTCCCAGCAGAAACACTGTTGAAATGCTGATAGACAGCCTGCAGTTTGCCGTTCATCACTGGAGTGGAAATGACACTAATAACCGTTCCTGCTTTTCACCATCAGGTGATTCTATGATTTCTCTATATGGCAGCCATAAAAATCTACTCGATGTCAATTATATCCACTCTGATTCAAGAGCCATATATTATCATGTGAGCATTGAGCAGAACGCCACATTTATGGTTCAAATGAATAACCTGAAACAAACTCATTTCACTTCAAGAAGAAACGCTATTTCTACCCACCTTTTATTTTAAGACTTAGAGCCCTCACACATGTGCTGTTATGAACAGGATGGTTTGTGTGACATGCTAGTGTATTCAGTTTACTTACGCTCAGGAGCAATGGACGATTTTCTTTGACCGCACCCACACACCCCAGACAGCCAATCACCATGATGATGCTTCCCACAGCGATGAGCAGATTGGCAGCAGAGAGCGACGGTAGGGAGGATGAGAGGGTGGCGAAGTTTCCCTGGGTGATGGAAAGCCAAACTCCCACTCCGAGAATCCCACAGCCGCCCAGCTGAGAGAGAACAGAGAGCGCATGTAAAACAACACTGAGCTGATGCAAATGCTGAAACTACAAACACAAGAACAGACTAGTACACTCATACATTTGTTATACAACTGGCATGAATCTGTTTCAGTGCCACTAATCTTAAAAGAATTTCAATACACCGTGTCACATTTCTAATCACTAAATAGAGCATGTTGTGTGTCCACACTGACGAGACGCAGATGTGCATGTATGTATAACACAACAATGCAGTCTGTCAGTATGTGAGAGTCTAAAGGTAAAGTGCTGCAGAAGATCAATGGACAGCCAAGAATATGTTACATAATATCTTCCTTAAATTCTGCTTTCAAAACGTTCTGTTTTGAGAATGCTTTTGGGAAATATTTCAGTCTTTTAAGATGCCTAATTCACCCTCAGTCAAACACACTTGATTCACCCAAACAAAAAATCAAATTCTGTGTCAAATCAAATTTTTCATTAACATTACAGGGTATTTAATGAGATGCTGGTGAATTAAGCACTGATCGTCACTACAGAATTTCTGAGCTCACGAGTCATGACTCACGGGTTAAATAATCGTGTACTTTGTGAACACAGTCAGTGATCGAGTCAAAACATCTGCAATAAAAAGCATGAATAACAGGTTCCAGTAAACAAATGTATAACAACATGCTAAAATGATGATTGAAAATCTATTAGAACCATGACATTACTATTACGTGAATCGATACATGATCCAAAGTAAGCAGAATGGAGAAGCCATGAGCTCCTGGTGGACAGGATCTATTCCTATGCATCTTCTTTTCTCTTCTACACCCTGCTGCTCACACACCTGTTCGTCTGGCTGTTTCTCTCTTCCTACTTCTGTCATCCCTTCATCTTCTCATAAAGCTGTTCATACAGACTCTCCTTTCCACACTCTCATGCTTGGTTAGCAGATAGTGCAGCGCATTGTGTCATAATTAGCGGCCGCTAACTTGTTTATGCAGGTGTGAAACGTCTTTGTCTTGCTGATTTGGGTCACCTCGTTCCCCAGGGTCCAAAGCGCCACACAATGATGCCTGGCTGCTGTTGGCTGAATGGCAACACTAATGCCTGGATCTAATGTGCTGAAGGACAGACAGTCCTGGATCTTGTTTCATAAGTCCTTTGTCCTTCAAGTCCTTTGCCCTCTTCCGCTGTCCAGTCTACTGTGTGAGATCAAGAGAATATCTCTATACTCTCTTGAGGCACTATTGCTGTGATCATTCAGTAGTCCATTCAAAATCCATAAACACATCAATCTGATTTTGATTTTGAATGCATTATTTTTTGATGGTATAAACATGAAACATTTAGTTGCACACACACACACACACTAAAACAAGTCCAACAAAAAATTCTCAATTCTCTATTTAGTATGACGAGCACACAGTTGTGTTACTATCCTGAGTTGTGGTGATGAATACAAACATTTTAACTGCGGTCTGTTAGTCCAAAGTAAATTATAGACACCCCTGTTTACCTCTAAAAGCATTTGCTGAAACAGAATAAGTGTTCATTTCCCCCTGCTGTGTGTAATTATACCTTGCTGTTTAACACTACGTCTATCTACACCGTTAGTTTAAGAAAATGTGATATAAAGAGCAATTAGTCAAAATACTAAAGTAAACAGGACAAATGTAATGTCATTACACCAATCTTAGCAGTGTAATAAAATCCAGTCCAGTGATTTTACTGAAGTACATTGGCTGGTTCTGTTAAAATAAAAAATACAAATTTAACAGCAGAGAGCGTTACCTGAGATATTTATATTTCGAAGGAGCTGAATGACCTGTCCTCTCACTTTCTACTAATTTTAGTTCCAGCTGATTTCTTAACATTGGTAAATTTAAAAATTAAAACAATTTAACACCTAAAACTGATCAAGTCTCTTAACTATCGAGTCTGATCAACTGTCTCCCTGAAACACTGTCTCCCTGTAACATTGTCTAACACTGTCTCCCTGTAACAGTGTCTAACACCGTCTCCCTGTAACATTGTCTAACACCATCTCCCTGTAACAGTGTCTCTAACACTGTCTCCCTGTAACATTGTCTAACACCGTCTCCCTGTAACATTGTCTAACACCGTCTCCCTGTAACAGTGTCTAACACTGTCTCCCTGTAACAGTGTCTAACACCGTCTCCCTGTAACAGTGTCTAACACTGACTATCTGACACACTGTCTCCCTGTAACAGTGTCTCCCTGCAACATTGTCTAACACTGTCTCCTTGTAACAGTGTCTGACACGGTCTTCCTGTAACAGTGTCTAACACGGTCTCCCTGTAACATTGTCTCCCTGTAACATTGTCTAACACTGTCTCCCTGTAACATTGTCTAACACTGTCTCCCTGTAACAGTGTCTAACACAGTCTCCCTGTAACAGTGTCTAACACGGTCTCCCTGTACCATTGTCTAACACCATCTCTGTAACATTGTCTAACACTGTCTCCCTGTAACATTGTCTAACACTGCCTCCCTGTAACATTGTCTAACACCGTCTCCCTGTAATAGTGTCTAACACTGTCTCCCTGTAACTTTGTCTAACACTGCCTCCCTGTAACATTGTCTAACACCGTCTCCCTGTAACATTGTCTAACACCGTCTCCCTGTAACAGTGTCTAACACCGTCTCCCTGTAACAGTGTCTAACACCGTCTCCCTGTAACATTGTCTAACACCGTCTCCCTGTAACAGTGTCTAACACCGTCTCCCTGTAACAGTGTCTAACACTGTCTCCCTGTAACAGTGTCTAACACCGTCTCCCTGTAACAGTGTCTAACACTGACTATCTGACACACTGTCTCCCTGTAACATTGTCTAACACTGACTATCTGACACACTGTCTCCCTGTAACAGTGTCTCCCTGCAACATTGTCTAACACTGTCTCCTTGTAACAGTGTCTGACACGGTCTTCCTGTAACAGTGTCTAACACGGTCTCCCTGTAACATTGTCTCCCTGTAACATTGTCTAACACTGTCTCCCTGTAACATTGTCTAACACTGTCTCCCTGTAACAGTGTCTAACACAGTCTCCGTGTAACAGTGTCTAACACGGTCTCCCTGTACCATTGTCTAACACCATCTCTGTAACATTGTCTAACACTGTCTCCCTGTAACATTGTCTAACACTGCCTCCCTGTAACATTGTCTAACACCGTCTCCCTGTAATAGTGTCTAACACTGTCTCCCTGTAACTTTGTCTAACACTGCCTCCCTGTAACATTGTCTAACACCGTCTCCCTGTAACATTGTCTAACACCATCTCCCTGTAATAGTGTCTAACACTGTCTCCCTGTAACACTGTCTAACACCGTCTCCCTGTAACAGTGTCTCCCTGCAACATTGTCTAACACTGTCTCCCTTTAACAGTGTCTAACACTGTCTCCCTGTAACAGTGTCTAACACCGTCTCCATGTAACAGTGTCTAACACCGTCTCCCTGTAACACTGTCTAACACCGTCTCCCTGTAACAGTGTCTCCCTGCAACATTGTCTAACACTGTCTCCCTTTAACAGTGTCTAACACTGTCTCCCTGTAACAGTGTCTAACACCGTCTCCATGTAACAGTGTCTAACACCGTCTCCCTGTAACACTGTCTAACACCGTCTCCCTGTAACAGTGTCTCCCTGCAACATTGTCTAACACTGTCTCCCTTTAACAGTGTCTAACACTGTCTCCCTGTAACACTGTCTAACACCGTCTCCCTGTAACACTGTCTAACACCGTCTCCCTGTAACAGTGTCTCCCTGCAACATTGTCTAACACTGTCTCCCTTTAACAGTGTCTAACACTGTCTCCCTGTAACAGTGTCTAACACCGTCTCCATGTAACAGTGTCTAACACCGTCTCCCTGTAACAGTGTCTAACACCGTCTCCCTGTAACACTGTCTAACACCGTCTCCCTGTAACACTGTCTAACACCGTCTCCCTGTAACACTGTCTAACACCGTCTCCCTGTAACAGTGTCTAACACCGTCTCCCTGTAACATTGTCTAACACCATCTCCCTGTAACAGTGTCTAACACCGTCTCCCTGTAACAGTGTCTAACACCGTCTCCCTGTAACACTGTCTAACACCGTCTCCCTGTAACACTGTCTAACACTGTCTCCCTGTAACATTGTCTAACACTGTCTCCCTGTAACAGTGTCTAACCCGGTCTCCCTGTAACAGTGTCTAACCCGGTCTCCCTCTAACAGTGTCTAACACTGTCTCCCTGTAACATTGTCTAACACTGTCTCCCTGTAACAGTGTCTAACCCGGTCTCCCTGTTACAGTGTCTAACCCGGTCTCCCTGTAACAGTGTCTAACACCGTCTCCCTGTAACATTGTCTAACACCATCTCCCTGTAACAGTGTCTAACACCGTCTCCCTGTAACATTGTCTAACACCATCTCCCTGTAACAGTGTCTAACACCGTCTCCCTGTAACAGTGTCTAACACCGTCTCCCTGTAACATTGTCTAACACCGTCTCCCTGTAACAGTGTCTAACACCGTCTCCCTGTAACATTGTCTAACACCGTCTCCCTGTAACAGTGTCTAACACCGTCTCCCTGTAACATTGTCTAACACCGTCTCCCTGTAACAGTGTCTAACACCGTCTCCCTGTAACAGTGTCTAACACTGTCTCCCTGTAACATTGTCTAACACTGTCTCCCTGTAACATTGTCTAACACTGACTATCTGACACACTGTCTCCCTGTAACAGTGTCTAACACTGACTATCTGACACACTGTCTCCCTGTAACATTGTCTAACACTGACTATCTGACACACTGTCTCCCTGTAACATTGTCTAACACTGACTATCTGACACACTGTCTCCCTGTAACAGTGTCTCCCTGCAACATTGTCTAACACTGTCTCCCTGTAACAGTGTCTCCCTGCAACATTGTCTAACACTGTCTCCTTGTAACAGTGTCTGACACGGTCTTCCCTGTAACAGTGTCTAACACGGTCTCCCTGTAACATTGTCTCCCTGTAACATTGTCTAACACTGCCTCCCTGTAACACTGTCTAACACCGTCTCCCTGTAACACTGTCTAACACCGTCTCCCTGTAACAGTGTCTAACACCGTCTCCCTGTAACAGTGTCTAACACCGTCTCCCTGTAACATTGTCTAACACCATCTCCCTGTAACAGTGTCTAACACCGTCTCCCTGTAACAGTGTCTAACACCGTCTCCCTGTAACACTGTCTAACACGTCTCCCTGTAACACTGTCTAACACCGTCTCCCTGTAACATTGTCTAACACTGTCTCCCTGTAACAGTGTCTAACCCGGTCTCCCTCTAACAGTGTCTAACACTGTCTCCCTGTAACATTGTCTAACACTGTCTCCCTGTAACAGTGTCTAACCCGGTCTCCCTGTAACAGTGTCTAACCCGGTCTCCCTGTAACAGTGTCTAACACCGTCTCCCTGTAACATTGTCTAACACCGTCTCCCTGTAACATTGTCTAACACCGTCTCCCTGTAACAGTGTCTAACACCGTCTCCCTGTAACAGTGTCTAACACCGTCTCCCTGTAACATTGTCTAACACCGTCTCCCTGTAACAGTGTCTAACACCGTCTCCCTGTAACATTGTCTAACACCGTCTCCCTGTAACAGTGTCTAACACCGTCTCCCTGTAACATTGTCTAACACCGTCTCTCTGTAACAGTGTCTAACACCGTCTCCCTGTAACAGTGTCTAACACCGTCTCCCTGTAACATTGTCTAACACCGTCTCCCTGTAACATTGTCTAACACCGTCTCCCTGTAACAGTGTCTAACACCGTCTCCCTGTAACATTGTCTAACACCGTCTCCCTGTAACATTGTCTAACACCGTCTCCCTGTAACATTGTCTAACACCGTCTCCCTGTAACAGTGTCTAACACCGTCTCCCTGTAACATTGTCTAACACCGTCTCCCTGTAACATTGTCTAACACCGTCTCCCTGTAACAGTGTCTAACACCGTCTCCCTGTAACATTGTCTAACACCGTCTCCCTGTAACATTGTCTAACACCGTCTCCCTGTAACACTGTCTAACACTGTCTCCCTGTAACAGTGTCTAACACCGTCTCCCTGTAACAGTGTCTAACACCGTCTCCCTGTAACATTGTCTAACACCGTCTCCCTGTAACAGTGTCCAACCCGGTCTCCCTGTAACAGTGTCTAACACTGTCTCCCTGTAACAGTGTCTAACACTGTCTCCCTGTAACAGTGTCTAACCCGGTCTCCCTGTAGCAATCAACATTCAGTTAATTTAGAAACTGAATCAGCACTAATTCATTATAATGTGATATTTGTTAATGTTACCAATGAAGAACAATACATTAAATCAAGCATATTTGTGGTTTGAGAGCACAGGGTGGAAAAAACTTTTACAACAGTCACTAATCTAATAACTTTGATAAACTTTATTGGAATTAAAATATAAAAATACTGAAAGCATAAATACTGAGAGAAAGGTTTTACTGCTTGAGCAGATTATGTTACAAACTTACCGATTAAAATCATGAATCTTAAATAATATGAAATAGTCAAGCTATGAGCCACATTTTAAGGTTCCAGAAAAATGAGAAGGAAAGAAAAGGCAAAAATACAAAATAAGAACAAAACCACAACATTGAGACAGTGGAGGCTCATTCTGCAATCTAAATATAGTGATAATGCCTGGTATATGGCCTAAAAATACAGCATCTTACATTTCTCTTTCTCTGTTATAAGGCTGCTGCTGTCATTATTGCCATGGCAACTGTTTTTCATTCAAGTATTTCCCAGCAGCACTAGTATCGGCCTAGAGCTCATCTGAGCATTGTTGGGGAGTAAAAGTACAAAACGTGAATAAAACGTGTCTGCTGTGTTCCATACCAGCAACTGTTATGCCTTCTGACAGCAACTGGAAATGGTTTGATTGTAAAATGAAAAGCAGGAGATCCTAGCCTACATCTTCTAGATGCAATAAATGATTTTGACACCATATTATTGGTAAGGTAAATGGGATTCTTATTCATCCACAATAATTTTCTCAAAGTCTAAATCAATTAAGCATGTCAAAAAAATTATTCCATTCAACCTTTTCAAAAAAAAATTCTGGATCGAATTATAACAAATCAAACCCTACTAAAAATTCTGTCATCATTTTCTCACCTTCATGTTGTTCCAAACCTATAAGACTTTTGTTCATCTTCAATTCAATTCAATTTTCACTTTATTTTTGTAATTTCTTCCAAAAATGGTCTCCCATCCCAAAGCATTTATTGTCTCACATTAATTCACATCTATATCAAATAATAGACACTACAATAGACGCCAATTGTGATTTGCGTCCCCCCAATCTACCAAAATTTACACACTTCAAAATGTTCATTGTAATCCATAAGAATTAAGTGATTTAATCCAAGTCTTCTGAAGAAACATGACTGCTTTAAATTGATGAAGATTTAATTTATACATAAACATTAATGAACGCAATTAAATGTACTGATCTCTGTGTGCGTTCAGGTCCATGAACATCTCTAGTACTGTTGACTAAAACACACATTTATTTTTTGTTCTGCCGCTCAAAGTAAAAGGTCCTCCAGCTTTATGTGGTTGAACAGACGAGTGTTCATGAGAGCAGTTCATGGCTAAAGTTCAGCTAAACGTTAAATTTCCCTTCTTCATTAAATGCTCTAATATGTAATGTATTCATATCTGCTGAAGCTGTCTGAGGAACCAATAGGATTTTCTGTGATTTTCTTCGCTTTGGGAAATCTGTTTAGATAAATAGTCCTCCACTGGATGTCAACCGAGTCCAAATCCCTAGAAACATGGCAAGAAAATTGACTCAAAGCCTAGCTAAGCGGACTTTAAACTGCATTACAACCCTTCTTTTTAAAGATTTCAAATGGAAGAATCTCTGCCCAACCTGCTGCAACACTGTGACTCTTCAATGTTCAGCCGTGTGACTTGAGCATCCAGATCAGTCCCACACAACATGAGCTGGATGACAGGAGAGGGAAAACAGTCTGGTGAACAGTTACCACTGATGAAGCCACTGGGATGAAACATCTTTAATAAATGCTCCAGAATACACTGAACAAAATTTCTACATTCAATGACCACCAAGGATGACAGAAACAAAACATACTTCTGACAATAAGCCTCCTGAATGTGTTTCATTGGCGGTCAGATAACTGCTCAGCTTCTCAATCTGTGTCCAGTGCAACAGTGTCGATGGCTTGTCTCAGGCCACATGCCAAGGCAGCATCCCAAATATTCTCTGCAGAGAAGTAAATCCCATACTGCATTGCGAAAAGCTCAGTGAAAAAAATCCTCGATGGTGGACATGTCAAGAGGAACACTGAATATAAATATTCGTTCAACGGCAGAAAGCTCAGTAGAAAAAAAAATTCTACTGTAGTTTACCCAATATTTTTGTTTGTGGTGAATTAAGTTTGTTTTACACCAAATTCCTGAAATCAATTGTGAATGATGTCTCCTGTGCACTGTGTGCAAGAAGAACTGTTTCAAACTCAAACGTAAGGACGCGTAAATCAGCAAGACCTGGGCTCCAGCACTTGAGTTGGCTGGGTACCTCTGGAAAGTTGTGCTTTTTAGAAATGATCATTTCCGATGCGGTGCCTCCAAAAATATATCAACTACACACAAAGAAAATAGTCTCAGTACACTATTACTCTTGATGAAATAAAATGAATTTCCCTATTTATAATGGGCTGTTTTCTTCATAAACCACAGTGTATAGATACTAAATGAAAATACAATACAGTTAAACACATACAAAAGTAGTAGCAAACAGAAAATGGTTTATTTTACCAAAGAAATACTCTAAAACTTAAAACAAAAAATAAAATATCCCTTTTCTTTTATCGCGTGAGTAAACTGTAGGATGAACACAGAGCATTAAACGAAAACTTCAAACAACTTACAGTTGTAAACCTCTATATCCAAAACTGTCATTTAAATCAAAAACTCGTCCTTACATGTGCTTAAATGTTCATAACCCAAGCGCTTGGATGTCGTCGGGCCCTTCGGTGGCGCCCATATGACCGTCACAAACGGATGACCAGTTTGTTTTAAAGTATACCGTTAAACCAGACCAAATTCACGGACGGGCATTACATATTTTGCAGGGGGGCACAAACGAGATAATAACATTAATTATGAATTAAATGGAAAAAATGGTTTAGCATTTGAAATGCCTCAAAATACATTGTACAAAATAAATTCAAACTCCAATGTATGTATACACAATATCGAAATACATAAATTAAAATAAAATAAATGTGTATGTATAAATATTCACAGGGTTACATCAAGATAATAGGCATTGATTGTGTGTGTGTGTGTGTGTGTGTGCGTGCTTGTTTTCATGATTTATAAGGACACAAATGTGTATAATGTCGTGGGTATTACACTGCTATTACAACCTAAACATGTTTTATGAAGACATTTCATGCATCCTAATATTTCAAATAGCTTTAAAAACAACTAAACAATGTTTTATTAAAAATCTAAAACAGCAGAACATTTTCTGTGATGGGTAGGTTTAGGGGGCAGAATGTACAGTTTGTACAATATAAAAACCATTACGCCTGTGGAAAGTCCCCATAAAAAATGAAAACACAACGTGTGTGTGTGTGTGTGTGTGTGTGTGAATTGAAAGTGGATCATCTAAAACCCCTGGCAGGATTGCATGAAGTCAAGAGGATTTTTTTAGCAGGGCTAAAGTGTTTTTCGGGGGCTGAAAACCCATTGATAGTAGTTAATGATCAGCACCGGACACAGTCAAGTCTGCAATGATTTTTCTAAATTCTGCTCACATAAGAACTGAACTGATTCTTTCAGCCATTAAAAAGCAGCAGGAATCAAATATTAAAGTATTAAGATTAAATCTGTATTCTGAACACATACTGTAACTCTCAGCGCATTGTGCAATGCAACAACGCATGAAATCAAATTTGTGTAGCTAGACGTTTTTTCGCATTATGTTTCAGGCCTTAGTGTAGTGATCCTGTTCTACACAAAGCATTTGACCGGTTGATGGGGAAGTTCCCTCACTGCTGGTCAGCTGTGCTAATAACAGCGTCCCTTCATGTCTACACAGACACGTAATGCGAATTCAATCAGAAATCACAACTCACACTATCTTGGAAAAGATCCACTGTGAACCCATTTGTCTTGACACCACCTTCACTCTTGTGTTTGGACGCGGTGGACGTTTGCATTGTTCAAGGGCAACAAGAGCGCTTACAGTACAGGACATGCACCCGATTTCAGGTTGAAATCTTTGAAATGTTGAAACCCTCGTAAAAATGAAGCACACTTTAGCATACTTTTGAAAGAACTTATTACAGAAGTAATATATTTTAAAATAATATACTTAAGTGCAAATTGAATTCAATATTGAATGTATCAAAGAGGAAAAGGGGAAACAAAGAACATGAATTAAAGAAAACTACAAACTGTAAAAGACTATAAAACAAAACCCTTTTCAAACATACTGACAGACCACACTTTCATGGCAATGTTTCAGCACACTGAAGTACACTCACTTTATTATTATAATATAGTTACATTATCTCCAGGTTCAAGATTTAAAATACTCTACAAGTGTACATTCAATACAATTAAGCACGCTTCTTTGTCACTAGGGAATGCAGGGTTTAAAGTCCGCTTAGCCAGGCTTTGAGTCAATTTTCTTGCCATATTTCTGGGAATTTGTGCTCAGTTGACGTCCAGTGGAGGACCATTGATCTAAACAGCTTTCCCAAAGCGAAGAAAATCACAGAACGTCCAAAATCCTGTTGGTTCCTCAGACAGCTTCAGCACATTTACTGTATATTCTCATGTTACAGAACAGCGTACTGTATAAAACTGAGTGCTGGATTTTAATTAAATACGTATAGTACCATATCAATATTTTCACATACTTTGTATTGTTTCACAAACTCAGGAGTATCGCTCGTACACATTAACTCTTTCCCTGCCATTGACTGAATTTTCTGTCAATCCATGTTTTCACTTATACAGTAGGGGGTGCAATTGCACATCTTTTGAAAGAGTACAGAATCTCCAGATCAAAACACAGATGAAGAACAAGAAACAAGCGATAGAAGCGTCACGTACTCATATGTAAAATACCATAATCATCAAACATTTAATTATTCAAAACTTCCTGATGTTACGGAAAGAAATGTTGAACCCAGGAAGAGGAAATGACTGTGAAGCTTAGAGGGGTTGATGGACTGGATCTGCTCCATCTGTGTTTGATCATTGTTCTAAATCCCATCCAGAAAAAGTTTAGACAAAAACGGGATGTTCTGAGCTTGTTCTTTCTTTCTCAAAATACCCCCATTCAAATGTTGATAAAAAAAGAGCGCATGAAGCTGGAAATTTTGTTTGTTTGTTTGTTTGTTTAAAAGCCCAGTCTCTTTTCTTTCTTTTGATATATTGTATGTTCAGGTACTACAGAACCTTTTCTGTTACACAACAACTTTTTCTGGGCTCCGTTGAGTTTTTGTGAAAATGCTGGTTGGCAACTTATTATTATTATTATTATTATTTTTAACACTGGCAAGGAAAGAGTTCATGTTTTTATTAGATGCACTCTTACCAAAGCAAATGTCATGAAATTGTTCATTGTAGAACAAGAAGTTATTCAAGCCGGTTTCACTATGTGAAACACTCCCAGCACACACGAGTGTGGGTCTTCAGCACAGAAACCCATCTGACTCCAGTCTGACCTTCAGCACTTCAGTGACCACGAAGGCCAGCTTCATGACACCAAAATGCAACTGGACTCACACTGATCATAAAGCAGCAGAGGGGAATGAGCTCTCTCTTCAGAATGACTTCAGAATATAGCATACAAGTTGCATGGACTATGTTTATGATGGCATTTTTGGTGCTTCACTAACGGTTGTTCTTTGGGAAAGAGTAGCTCAAACATTCAGCTAAATAAGTTGGGTTTGGAGCAACATGAGCAAATATTGAGCACTTTCTTTTTATGTTTGAGTGAACCACTCCTTTAACATCCTCTGATTTGAACAGAATAACTGAAGAGCTGATCTGAATAGGAATCACACTCACCCAGAAGAGCAGATTGAAGAAGACCATCCCGTATCTCAGGGCCCTCAGGCAGCCCTCGGCCATCCTGCAGCGCCGCAGCTCTAGGAGGAAGATGAAGGACAGGTCCAGGTAAAACACCACATATTTCCTGCCCTGTGCTGTGGTGTAGCTGGCTTTAGCTTTTTTTGACCCTGGTGTTGTACGAATGCCGAAGACGAAAGGTGAGCTGTGGTACTCGTACTCGCCGCTGTAGCGCAGAGGCGGCGACCCCGGCTTGCTGTCCAAAGAGGGACTTCGGCGGTATGGGGTTTCGTCTGTACTCGAGCGACGCATTTTTGGGTTGGGGGCGGGGCAGGGGCCGGAGCCCGGACCCCCAGAGGCCAAATGATCCCCACTTTTACAAGATACAAGACAAGTCACAAAGTAGGAAACGTGACAATCTAGCAAGTTGGAAAGAACAAGCCCGCTCTACTTAAAATCTGGACATTATTTGTTTTTTGGATGAAAAGGAGTTCGCATTTTTTAAAACTTGTCAAGATGCAACTGTCTTTGGTCTACAAGCTAAATGTTACAAAGTGTAGACATCTGAGGAATAAAGTCCATCAAAGGTCCACCCACAGTCTTTATGAGTGTTTAATCACTTTTAACTGCTGATTCAATATCTTCCAGACGCACTTCAGTAATTTCCTGCAATGCAATAAATCCTTACTGGACCTTCAATCGACGGCACAGGTGCTCTAACGGTGCTTCATTGGGGAAGATGCCTTACCACAATTGGACCAGACTCGCTTCATGTACGTGACTATGGCCTCCTGACAAATGAACAGCCCTCGGCACACCTGAATGCTTGAGGCACGCCTACTGGAGAAACTGTACAAAATATCCAGTATTTTCTTGACCTCCAAACCAGCTGAAGAGTTCCCAACAGCATGAATGGACAGATGAACTGACACGTATTTTAATACACAGAGGCTTGCACTGCTTTGCCAATCAAGATTTCAGTCTTCATTTTTGGACCATCTGAACCATCCATTTGCGTCATCTCTTCAACATGTCCCTCACGCTGCTTCTCATTTTCTGGCAAACCTATTGTACGTTTCTTTCCTTAAATCCGACTTCCCTTTATCCACGCCACTTCTTCCTCCTTCTATCGCAGCCTCTGCGTCTTTATTCCTCTCAGATTGCTTCAGTATTCAGAGGTCCAGCACAGCATTACTGTGTTCAGTTCATCGACCCTCTTCTGTCCTCTGTTGCGTCGGACTGATCTTCACTCCAGGTATAAAGCATGCAAAACCCAACAGCTACCGCAGAACAGATCTCCTGTGTCTCTCGTCCGATTATTCCTGCGCTCCACACCCCCTCACACACATGCACACACACACACGCACACTGAATGCACACGGTCTCTCGCCTCCTCTTTCTCTGGTAACTGTCGCACAAATCATTCAGGCTCTGGCCACGCCTCCTCACAGCTCGGCCAATCGTCTTGGGTTGCTCGCCATCTTCCTTCAACACACAGCTTCTCTTTATCTCACATCTCCTCTTCTCAATCCACAGCAGCCCAAACTAGCAATTACAGCAGCGTGATGCAGAATATCTCCTCTGCAACACTTTTCATTTCTCGTTCTTCATCTCTCCTCCTCTTGCTGTCGCTCTCTTCTCTTTTTTTTCCTCTTGTATTCATGAGCTGCTGGTGTGTATCTGCACGATACAGGCTCGCTGACATTCATCACGATTAGAGTAAATGTGCCGTTGTTTTGACACTGTGATGCACAAATAACATTTCAGAATTAAGAATCTTTTGCATGTTGGGTCTGAGTTAATTAACCTCTAACAATATGGTTCAGTTGAACAGAATTTGATATTTGAGTCACTCCCTTCAACATATTTCTTCTTCTGAAAACACAGTTATATCTGCTCCTGTTATTTTTGTAAACATTGCGTGTCAAAGTTCTGAGATCTGTGCATTAGGTCTTGCAGTTGACAGGCAGCTTAAAGGTGTGCGATTGTTAGAAGTCTCTGATCCCGCCTGACACTTTGATTCCCAACTATCATTACTGCGGAGACCTCATTAACAGAGTGTGTAAAGCTTCATTATCAGTCTCTCTGTCTGCTCAGATCATTTGATCCGCACCTCTGTCGTTTCATCCTGTCTAATCAATTCAACTGTGTAGGACTATGAGTCGTCTGATTCGATGTAAAAACAATGTGTTTGATCACAGAAAATGAGGCAAAGCTCCGATCTTTCCAGACATTTTTGCTCAACATTAAGCTTTGCCATGTACAAGGTTTCAATCACAAGTTCAAAAACACTATGAACTATATATTACTATTTTTACAATATATTTTAAAATTATTAATAAAATGTTATCAAACTATAAAACAAGACACGTCTTATATGGTGATCTATAGTGACGTGTGCATCACATTTAATGAACTTATAAAATTGATTCTGACTATAATATTGAGTGTTTCTACAAGTGCAAATACTCTCGATTTCTGGCTAATATTCCTTTATTGTTAAATGTATTTATTAGGGCTGTGAATTGAATGTGTTAATTAGATTAATTATTTGCAGAAAATGATAATAATGTTCTGTTCTATATCGCAGATTTCTTTAGAGGTGAATAAGATGTGAGATTCCCGGAGGGTGCAGGTTTCAGCTTTATCTGGGTGGATATACAGTTTATTTATTTATTGAGGATATAGGGGAAAACCCACTCTCTTTAAGGGTTTAAAATCAATATCATTTTCTTTTTTAGATTTTATTATGGAATATTGCAGTTTATTGTAAATGATTTATCGCTGCACATCATTATTGTGTAAATTTGATGTTCCTGGTGATCTTGAATCAGAATCTCTTCTCTGATGACGAGGGCGGGGCAACCTGTCACTCACATGAGATCCACCAATAGCAAACCACAACCATCCAATCAATCCCCCTCAGACACAATCAAGCCCCGCCCACATGTGTTCTCGTTCCTGAAGCGTTTCACGAGGATATGCGACACAACAGAGAAGAAAAGGCCAGCACAACTTTGCCTGGTTTAGAGCCTCCCTATTGGACGGCTAAAACTTTGTCAGTGTAAATGAGGAATTGTGAGACTCAACAGCAGTGAGGTATGGAGCAGAGATGCCATGTCTACATGCACACTAGAAAAACGGTTATTGCACGGATGCTACTTAAAATGCAAAAGCATGCTTGAACTTATAAAACCTGCAGAAATATAGAAAACTATTAACAGAAATAAGTGAATTTTTATTTTTAGATAATTTATCCAAACCCTCACTGCACTAATGGATCATACTCATAAAAAGACTAAGATTTGACTTGCTGTAAAAACACTATAAAACCTCTGCAATTGTAAACAGGCCTGATGTACAGAAGAGTTCAGTGGAACTGAAACGTCACACAAGCTCCTCTCAGGAATGGCAACAGAACATTCTTTAACGGCTCATAGTTCATAGCCGACTTACTTTAGACACAATGATTTAATATCTATTAGCATCTGCTTTGATTCATAATGGCCTGAAAGTGAACCATTTAAACTGAAACAACCTAAACTCCATTTAATGAAACAGAACATTCTGACTTCTTTCTTTAAAGCCTGTTTCTCACGAATAGACCAGATAGGCCGGTAAATATACAGCAGAACGTAACAGAAACTGACCCACATTTTCATATACTCCTAATGAAAGACTATGATGGGATGAAAATAATTGCCGAGATCATCACAAGAAAAGCAATACATTTTGAATGACTCTGACTGGCTATTTCAGTGCGATGCATACATTTAAGTTAAGTTTTAATATTTTAAATTAATATTTCAGTTAAGTTATACTGTTTCTGGCTTCACTGGAGAATAAGCGTAACCCATAATCTCAACAGCTGTTTATGAACAATATTCATTCATATCACATTAAGCTAAGCTTTTAAAAACTCATGGTGTACACTACAGTCTTTAGGGCTCACGGCATCCTGGACACCGATATTTTAGCGATTTATACAAGATGATATATGACATATGAAGATGACATATACACTATTAGTTTTACAGCACACTGTCAGGGTTTATTAGTAGAAACTCCTTTTGTTGGGTTTCTATCCATCCATCCATCCATCCATCCATCCATCCATCTATCTATCTATCTATCTATCTATCTATCTATCTATCTATCTATCTATCTATCTATCTATCTATCTATCTATCTATCTATCTATCTATCTATCTATCTATCTATCTATCTTCTTGTCAAATTTGTCAAAATTTCCAGTATACTGTCCACAGCAACATTTTTTTTTTTTTTTTTTTTGAGCAACCAAATTCAAAAACAAATTATTTGTCCTCTTCGGCACCCCCCTCCCCCTCCCTTTTTTTTAGTTGCTGTAGAAACTAAGTTCAGATTTATATAAAGTAATTGGCATTTACTTTTATATCACTCACCACTGCCTTATTTCCTTATGATGCAGTTACTTCTGCTGTCCTTCTTCATTGCGTCTTTTCTCTCGAGCTGCTGTTTTCTCTCCTGACCGTGAGTGTTTTATTCTCTGATTTCTGGTCAGGCTCAGGGAGGGACCGCCATCAGGCATCCCAGGAATGCTGTAATGTTATTCCTAACTGAGACTCTATTTTTATCTTCTGTGTAGGCTCAATTTTTCTCTCTCGTTTCTGATCTACTTAAAAATGATCTAACATCTCTCACTGCAATAATAGTAACAACTTCTGTATCAGTGTCATTTCTAAAGTGACTTGAGGCAGTGTTTGGGGTTCATACAGGTTGAATCACACAGGTTAAGAGTTACTGTGTGCAACACAGACACAGAACATCAGTGATCATAAGATCTTTCTGAATCTTTAAAAAGACTGAAATTATCGCATTGAAACATGATTCGCTGCATGAATAGACTCGAAGCACTAGCGCCACCTGCTGGTCAAAGGCGACAACGGCCAGGTGGAAAAAAAGGTGAAATCCCTTCAAAATGTAGCCTAGCTATTCTTTAATTGTAGACTTTCTTGGGGAAAAAAATACATTTTATGAAAGTCTATTTATGCTTCTATATAATATGAATTTGTCTTTTGAAAAAAAAAAAAAAAAGAATAATGTTGAAAAGGGGGCATAACAAGGCAGAAGTAACACCAACACCAAAACTAAACCAGACTAAAACTGTCCTTTTTTCACAGCAACAGAATAGTCCCAAAACTGAACAAAGTGAACAACGAGACTGACTGACTGCTTGAATCATTGTGATATTGTGCTGTTGAATGATTATGAAATGGCCTCATATCAGTTTCTCTTTGCAATCGAGCAGGATTTTCAAAGGTTCGTTTCTCAACTCTGGCACTGATGACGTCATGATGCTGAAATCCCGCCGTGGACGCATTTACAGACCACTGAACTTTATTATAGAGCTATATTATAAATCACTGATCTCTATTATATATTATAGATCAGTTTTGCCGACACAATATTGTTATAACATTGTTATAAACTCATTTAAATTGAAAATTAGAGTTGCCTGTCTCGAAGAGGGTTTGGATCTTTTCAAAGGTTCAATAAATGTAATAATCTCAATCTCTCAGTGTCCAGTGTCACTGTCTCCCCCTGGCGGTCACTGCAGCGGCCCGCTTCTTCTTCTTGAGTTTTTATGGCGGTTGACATACAACGACAGGTGCATTACCGCCACTTGCTGGTTAGGAGTGTGAATCATGAACCACTTATATTGAAGTACGATTATTCTTGTGCTTAAGTTTGTTGTTATCAGATAGGCTATTAAGAATTTAAAACATCATATGAATTTATTTGTAGAATGTACTTCAACTCAGACTTCATCTTAATTTTCCACAGATTATAAATCAGTATCTTTATTTTATAACCCTTTGTTGGAGAGATCATTATGACATGCTCAGTTTCTTCTTGACTGAAGCAACATTTCTTTGTCTCATTTTCCACTTATTCTATTTAGATTAAGTCTTAGACTTAGTGTTAACTTAGATTTGGTCATAGTCTAGAGATGATTGTTTCTTTACTTCCATTTTTTCCTGGTTACTAGTTCTTTGAATGTTATAAAACCATTTTCCTGTTCTGTCTTCTTCCCATAGTTTCCCCATCTTCTCGTGTGTTGTTTAATTAAACTCTTAATTTCCATTTTACTATTTTTAACAGTTGACTTTTTTCTTACTTGCTTTTTCAAATTCCATTTTCCTTTCACTCCCAACAAAAAACATGTTGTAAGAACTTTTGCTAACGTTCCCATTTATAAACCAGAAATGAAAGTGTTATTTCTGAATGTTCTCGGAACATTTACAGTTACTTTTGAATGTTCTAAAAATGTTCTGCAACAAGTCGTAACATTAAAAAAAAAAAAAAAAAAAAGTATAAATGAAGTTCTGAGGATGTTCTCTGTCCACCAGGTTTTTGATTATTGTCTGCAGGATCATGAAGAACTGGAGTCGGAGCTCTTCCCACAATGCACTGCGAGGCCATTAAGATCAGCTTCAGTTATTTTGTAGTCATTTTATGAATCAAATGCCCAACAAAACAGCAGTGAATGCTGGTTATGAAATGAAGCACAGAGACAGAATCCCAAAAATGATCCATTAAATGAATGTATTAGAACAAAATCATAACACATAAATGTTCAGACAGTGTAAATTTGTTGATGAAAGCGAAAAATTGTGAAACTTTACGCCTATTATATGTAGAAATGTGAAGGGAACTTATTTCTTAAGAGTAGATTCTGAACATCTCATGAAACAGCACTGACGAGCGCACACATATTGATTCAAGGTACAAACAGCCGATGATCCTGATGTGTGACTGTGATCTCGCGGAAAACCTCCTTTGATTGGAGTGGCTGTGGCTCATTGGCTCAATGCTTCGATCGTTAGCTGTTACGCAATGGCGTCATGCGCCGTAGCCCCGCCCCCACGCAGGCGCGTGTCCGCTGCGCTGCCGTGTGCGCGCTCTCGCTTCATCAGGCTGCTGACAGTAGTGTCTGTGTTCAGGGCGCCGCTATAAAAGCTCTGTTTTTTCGGGGATCATGTCTGTGTCACCGGACAAACGGCGGAAGATGGAGTCTGCGCTGGAGCAGATCAAGAAATTCACGGTGGTCGTCGCGGACACGGGCGACTTCAACGGTAAATGTCTTCTAGATGTTTCTTAATCTCGAGTCAGTTTGCTGCGTGATGAAGTGTTTACAACTGCGCGCGCGTTAATCACTAATCCTTGAACTTGTCCACTGCTGGACATCAGTCCACTCTCAGGCCACTCTCGTGCTCTGCTCACGGAAAACTACAAGTGTCGCTTTCCTCATTTTCCCCTCTGGAGAAAAGTTCGGCCGTTATTTGGTTAATGATTGCTAGTTAAAGTTAATCTGCTTTGAGGAACTGACGCTTTCGCAATTGTTCTTCAGTTTTTCAGACCGTTGTCTTAATTTAGCGGAACTCATTGATAATGATATGCACGAGTGCTTACAAACGTGTTGAGTGAGTAAGATCTGTGTAAGACATGCGATGCCTCCTAGTAATTGGTTTACTGGGTCAGACTGGGTCAGAAAAAACACTCGTGTGGTTTTATGCTGAGACCCGGAAGAGACATTGGGAATCGCTGGACGAACACGGCTCATCTCATGAATATTAAGCTTTCTGCTTGACAGTCAGAAACGGCCTGCCTGATTGGCCGAGAGGCTGGTCTTCGTGATTGGCACTAGTCACCCGACGAAGCAGCGAATGCGTTTCTTTATTAATATTAATCATCTTACGTGTAATCGTGAGCGGTTTGATTCATATTTATGGTTGTCTGGCGTGTGTTCTTGCCAGAAGGAAGGCAAGTTCTGACTGACTCTGATTGTGTTGCCGCGGAAAACATGAAGGATGAAATCTGACCTCATTAAACGTGGTTAAAATACGCGTATTTAATCTTAGAATAAGTGTAATGACTTAATGACACGCAACCTTGAAATCAACTTCCAATCACTAATACTGGCGTAAAGCCTCATTTTCACTCGCACATATTTAAAGCTGTACTTCTCAGATGTGAACACTGCTGTCCAGAACACAAATGAGCTTTGGAATAAGTCCAAATCCAGCGTTCATAGTTGGATGAATCGGATGGCTGTAACTTGCACCAGATTCCATTGCCTAAGACGCTCTTGTGAAACTCACCGCTGCCCATCAGTCATTTCAATGTTTGTTTTTACACAATGAGGCGATGGTGGATAAAACTCCTCTTTGCAGGTTTCTGCATTGTCATGATGATCAGACCGTTGATCCCCATTGGCAACTTCCTGATAGAAATGAACGTATAAACAACCAGACCCATATATAGACAGAGGTATAAAGAGGTCATGCATTGAGAAACCAAATTTTGACATGTAAGAGATCCTTATACTGTCTAAACATCCTGTACATTTCAGAACTTCCTTGTTAGTCAAAAAAAAAAAAAAAAAAAACGCTTTTATTGAAAACGACTTTTTTTGTATTTTGTCACATCATGAAGTAATGGGGTCATTTCCAGAGGTCCCAAAACAAAAACAACTTTATTTAACAATTTTTACTCTTCCCTGTCAGTCTCCTACGCGATTGACGCAGTGAGTGCATTGCAGATCTTCCCTGTTCTACGTCTGAACGCCGGCTCCGTATTGGCCGACGCTGGTCATGTGAGCGGCACGACTGACGCTGACGCGGGAGCCGGCCGATACGCTGCTGAACAACATTGTTTCATCTAAACATGACAACTGCTCTCTCTGGATCAGAATGCAGATCTGAATGTTCACTGTGATTTTGTCAAAGGTTTAATAGACGCTGAGCCCAATTGCTGTCATTTAGAAATAATACTGCGTGGGCGTTTGAACTGAGATCACAATCTTTTAAGGATTAGTCATTCTGCTCTACATGTAAGTTATAAAGGTGGGGAGATAAGATGCAAACTGCTTCATCCAAATTGAACGGATCACATGCCTGTAATTCAGCACAAACCCAAATGTTTGCAGTGTCATATTTGGTTGCTAACCTGTTATTTATTTTATAAAGAATGCTTTTGTACGTCACTCGTGTCCCAATGTCCACATAAAACGCCAACCTTCACGTTTGCAAAAATGTTCCAGTTGCTCCAAATGTTCAGCCTGACTGTAGTCAAAACCACAGCTGAAGTGTGACGGCGATCACGCTGCTGTTCGAGTTTGAGTGGCGGTGTGTTTTCATAAAGGCAGTTTCAAAGGAGGCTGATGGTTTTCTCTGTGCAAGTTCAGTTCTGGTGATCTGTGGCCGTTTCTGTCTGCAGATGAACGGCAGTCTTTAAGAGCCTGATGAAAGGAAAAGTTGGCTTACAGACTCTGTCCTCCTGCTGGCAGAATATTGTAACTAATTTAAATTATTTATAATTGTTCTTATTGTTGGTTTATAATGAACTGTTTTAATCAATAAAGCTATTTTTCACTGTAACTGTGTTCATTTGCCAGACATCCCATATGAACAGTTTGTTACAGCTGCAAACCAAAACCAATGAACTACTGGCGATGAAAGCAGACTGTTTTCGCCTCGTGACGCCTGCGTCTGGGCCAAAAGGATGTGCTTGAACCACAAAGTCTACGGCCATTGGCCGACGTGTGTGTGTGTGTGTTCTGCTCCTGTGTGTGAAAGATGCTCTTCACTTTTCCAGACAGCCATGTTATGAAAATATTTCCATATTGAAAGGCACAGAAGAGATGGTTGGATTCGAACACCCTTCCATCTGTGCCCTCTGGACTTGGTCGTTTGCTATTCTCATGCATTGGTTTGCTAATCTGAACGGCCAATCAGAGCTGTCTCTGAACATTAGCGCAGGTTAAAATCTCATACATTAACAGTATTTATAGGTGCTGTGTGATTCGGCCATGAATACTTCAAAATGTATGTCCGTGTTCAAAGGACTTTAAATAAATTTCATGCATCACTTTAGCTGTTGTAATGTGGTCGTGATTCTGCGTCGTGCCTGAGGTTGCCGACTCCTGCCCTAATAGAGAGCTGAAAACACCTATTGTCTGTGTGTGTGTGTTTTATTACTCATCTCCTATTCATTGGCCCAGCTTGCGTTCGGGCGAAGCCTCATAAACCCGAATGACTAGATTTTGGTTGACTGTTCTGCAGAATCATCTTTGTTGGCAAAGATGCCAAACAGGACGGGAGTCATTATCCGTTACTAAAAGATGTCAAGCTGTATGTAATGGTAAATGTACAGTTTTGAAACCAATATCTTTTGTTGCACCAACCATGATCCACTGCTTTTAATTGACAGGACGGACACTGATATCAGCTTCTATTCATTTCTGCTCCGTATATCATCTATTGTTAGTTGATTTAATTTGCCACGTTTTCTCCTCCGCAGCGATTGAGGAGTATAAGCCGCAGGATGCCACGACCAATCCGTCTCTCATTCTGGCTGCAGCTAAAATGTCCACGTACCAGCACCTCGTGGACCAGGCCATAAAATACGGCATAGCTAATGGCGGGTAAGAAATGGCTGTCCTTTCCTCAGACCATGAGCAAAATTCACTCCGCTCACTTCGTCCATGTTGAAGGGTTGCTAGAAACTGGACTGTTGTGCACAAAAATGCTCTGCTATATAGTTTCTTACAGCTCTAATAAACAATGTTCAATGTCAGGAGTGAGGAGGAGCAGGTGACCAATGCCATGGACAAGCTGTTTGTGAGCTTTGGTCTGGAAATCTTAAAGAAGGTTCCCGGCCGGGTCTCCACTGAAGTCGATGCCAGGTAAGAGTCGGGTGACGTTACAGTAGTCCAAATTTCAGTCTCGATACGGATGTTGAAAGTACGGTCAACTATAGGAGACCACTCCTTTTCTGAAGGGTTAGGGGTTTTTTTAATTGTTAATTTATGTGCTCACAAATGTAATAGTATATTATGTACAAACAGTAATGTATGCACTGTTAAATGATGTTTGTTAGCATTGAAATGTACGTTAACAAATAAGCTATTCCTCCGTTTAAATCCTTTGTAGATTTTTAAAGAGTACATCATCATGTGAATCAATTTTAATGACATTTGTCAGCTTTGTAATTTATACTTAATAATGGTGTTAATCATATAATGTTTGAGGAGTTCGTTAGCATTCATAACATTAACGAGCACATAATAAATATCTCTACTGATCTGTGAAGCGTTATATAGTGTTATTGATTTATTAATGAAAGTTGTTGCCGCACAAAAAGCTGTTTCATGATTTTTATGGGAACATCCGGTGCCTTCTGGACTCGCTGCATTATTGATGTTGTAATGCACCAAATTATGAATGCGTGTTTGTCACAAGATGCTTAATGACATGTTTGATTTTCAGGCTGTCGTTTGATAAAGATGCGATGGTGTCTCGTGCCCGAAGACTCATCTCTCTGTATGAAGAGGCGGGAGTCGGTAAAGAGCGCATTCTCATCAAACTCTCCTCCACGTGGGAGGGCATTCAGGCGGGACGGTGAGTGTGTTCTCTACCGCTTGTAAGATGAAAGCGTTTATGCATCAGTGTTGTCATGATGACTACACGCGGTGTGAAGGCTAATTCATCAAGTGCACCTGTATTATTAATTAACCGGTGAGAGCTAATCCGCTGACGTCTATGTGTTTGACTCTGTCAGTGAGTTGGAGGAGAAACACGGGATCCATTGCAACATGACTCTGCTGTTTTCTTTCGCCCAAGCGGTCGCATGTGCCGAGGCCCGTGTCACCCTCATCTCCCCGTTTGTGGGCCGAATCCTGGACTGGTACAAGGAAAACACGGACCGCAAAAACTACGAGCCCCATGAAGACCCAGGCATGTTCTCCAATAATGGCTCAGACAGAAACCTTCAACACCACGTGTTGTTCATGTCTAAAAATCAGGCCAAAAAGGCATAATTGGATCGAAACGTGCCCTAATGTTCAACAGGATGAGTAAACACTAGCTATAGTGACACCTGCTGCTGGTGGACACTCTTTAAGGGTTTTGTGAAGCGTCATGCGTATGACTATCGCACACAGGACGTGTCCATGTGTTCGCCTGCTCTAGATCAAGGCAGCAGTCCCAAACGCTCAATCTATTCTCCACACAGGCAAGAGTTCGACAGCAGACAAAATGATGGTAATAAGTTTGACGTTTGGCTTATGAAAAAACGATCGTCCAACAGTATGAAAATGGAGAGATTAGAAAAAGTGATGGAAGCGGTGAGGTTTCCTCAGTGACTCCACGTTTCTGCGACCGATTTCTGCACTTTCATGTGCCCAGGCTAAACTCTTGTGTAGTGTCCTGTATGTGGGTCTCTTCACTACAGTAGTCCAGCTTCTGTCTTGACGTCATTGTCTTTCTCTCAGGTGTCCAGAGTGTGACCAAAATCTACAACTACTACAAGAAGTTCAACTACAGCACGGTGGTGATGGGCGCCTCCTTCAGGAACACGGGGGAAGTGAAGGCGCTGGCCGGCTGTGATCTGCTCACCATCTCTCCTGGGCTGCTGGGCGAGCTCAGCCAGGACCACAGCGCAGTCACGTGTTCCCTCACGCCGCAGGGGGGTAAGCGTCCACACGGACACACACAGCCTTAAACCGCCTGTTTGAAACTCTTTCAGCGAGCGTGATCTTTCTTTCAGCAAAGGACTGCGATCTGGAGCAGATACACCTGGATGAGAAGAGCTTCCGCTGGCAGCACAATGAGGACCGCATGGCTGTGGAGAAACTCTCTGACGGGATCCGCAAATTTGCTGCCGATGCCATTAAACTTGAGGCGATGATCAAGGTGCAAAAGACATGCATTCATCCACCTTTTCCTTCGTTTTTGTTCTTTAAAGTGGCCACATTTGCAGAATGCAGAAATGATGCATGTTTGTGAAATGTAAAGCTTTGAATATTTTTGTCGGGTGATTTTTTTTTTTTTTTTTTTTTTTTTTTTTTTTTTTTTTTTTAAAAACCCGTTGATGAGGTTGAGTAAAGAAACTACTGTTAAACTACTTGTTCGCGGATGAATGCTTCTCGCTAGTGCTTCTGTTCACACTTTATTCAGGATGATGTGGGCCTCAGCACATGCAACATTATTTATTTACTTTTCCCCGTTTGTTTCAGGAGAAGATGTTTAATGTGAAGAACGGACAGTAGTGAAGCTGAGAGATGCTTTTGAGGACCAAACCCTTCACTCCCACTCTGACCTCCGGTTTAGCTGCACTCGTGGTTGACTGTCAGCCTGCAGTCTTAAAAATGAATACATTCTGCTCTTTATAAGCCATGCACATTTTAATAGAAAACTGATCCTAATGGAGTGCTCCGATAAAACCCAAAACCGAGACTAACTCCCAGCGAACATCAGATTTTGTGCTTTTACTGTAGGACCAATGGCTTTGAAGTTTACTGTAGCTTCAGTAATTTGTAATCCACTAGCTCGATTCCTTTCTACAAAAGTGCATCAGTATTTTCTATCCAGCCACCCATATGTTCTGATGATGAGAAATGTTGATCTTGTATCTGTTATTAAAACATCTTTCCTCATCTCTGTACTTCATTCCAGTTTGCTGGAAGCTTGTTTTTTTTTTTTTTTTTTTTTTTCATTCGGTCTGAAATCAATACTTCTTTAACTGGTTTGCCGCACACGTTTTTGAATGTAAAAAAAAAAAACATTGAGACCACCATGCCAATTTACAAGTCTTGGGTTGTCTCCTTCTCCCTTGTCCAACTGGATTTCTAATGACATTCAGAAGTGAGGAAGAATAAATTTGGTTGTTTTCGGGCTCATTACAGGCAGGACCGTCTGATTTATAGCCAGAGATTTTTGGTGCTTTTGTTGGCAGATCTTTATGAACGAAATGACAGCTTGCCGATCTGTGAGCACAGGAATGCTTAAATGGGCAATATCAGTGCTGTTGCTTTCTGAGAAGGGTGGCTTTAAGAACCCTCACTCAATCTCAAGGCCCTGCAAGGACAGCCAAGGAAGGCCATGATGTGGAGGTTTGCTTTAAGATAAGCTGCATTACTTCCCAGCTGTCAAGTTTTGATCCAGTCTGAACAATTCATGTTTCACGTGACATCACAACCTTCTAGGAAAACCCACCTGAGGACAAAAAAACAAAGCTTTCCTCCATTGCCCTCTAGTGCTTTTCACCAGGTTTGTACAAAGTGCTAATAATATTTAAACACCAAGTTCAGTATTCACCTTATTTATGATGCATTCTATGTACTGGCAAGCACATGAACCCAGAATATAAACGGAACACAGATTCTTGTTAAGCGTTTTCTCATAGGAAATAAAACTATTTTTATATGTATATATTGAAGAGATAAAAATAAATTATGAGCTTATCTCAACTGTATATCATATTTATCATTAAAAATATGTATACTGAATTTGCTCTTAATACCGCTGTCTCGGTACATTAAGGCACTTGGTGTTTTTCACATTATTTTAGAACATCTGCCTGTTTTTAGTGACTGAAATACTGCAGCAGGTGCTGGATATGGATCACAGTTGTTTTTCTTCTTTTGGAGATTGGAAATGGACGGGCCTGTAATGCAGTTCTATGGATATTTTGCCCATCCGGTCTCCATGCCAGTCACGTGACTGAAAACTATGAGTGAAGAGGTAAGTTTGTCCTTCAAGGAATTTTGGGAAATTCACAATGAAGAGCAGATGCCACCCAACGAGTTGCACGTGTAGCTGGTGACATTTATATTAAAATGATAAGGCCTGTGTTTTCTGAGGCATGCATGTTGAAAAAATACAGCGAACACTATGGCCTGACTTTCACGTGTGTTGGTGAGGCTTCCAACCTAGTTTGGAGAAAAAGTGTAAAACTGGCCACAATTGTCTGCTGTGTTGTGTGTTCAGAGATGGTCTTAATATGGGGAACTTCCATGGCTCGGCCACTGAAAAAAGTATAATGGTTAAGTTGGATCACATGTGCCTTCACAACTAATTACATTATAGCCTTGACATCATTGAATTGTTGTCAGAGTTGTACAACAGTTAAAATAAAACAGTTAAAATAGCTTCATATTGGAGTCCTGAGTAACATTCAAGAACATAAATGGCGTGAATATTCTTGGAAATTAAATGAAACAACTCATATTAGGAACTGCAAAATAAAACATGGTTTGGATAAGTTCAGTTGTTAAATACATTTGTTCTCCAAACTGCTTGTCCTGTGTAGGGAGGCGGGAATGCTGGAGACAATCCCAGTGTCTTCGTCCATAAACAAGTACATGGACGGCCAGTCTATCACAGGGCCTAGGCCAAGTCGCTCACTCACTCTCTCTCTGTCTCTGTCTCTCTCACTCTCTCTGTCTCTCTCTCTGTCTGTCTCACTCACTCTCTCTGTCTCTCTCTCTGTCACTCTCTCTCTCTCTCTCTGTCTCTCTCTCTGTCTCACTCACTCTCTCGGTCTCTCTGTCTCACTCACTCACTCTCTCACTCTCTCTGTCTCTCTCTCTCTGTCACTCTGTCTCTCTCTGTCACTGTCTCTGTCTCACTCTCTCTCTCTCTCTCTGTCTCTCTCACTCTCTCTGTCACTCTCTGACTCTGTCTCTCTCTCTCTCTCTCTCTCTCTCTCTCTCTCTCAATGCATATTGCTTCATTGGCATGAGATACAGTGAGGAGAACAAGTATTTGATCCACTGCTGATTTTGCAGGTTTGTCCACTTACAAAGCATGTAGAAGTCTGTAATTTTTATCATAGGTCCTCTTGACAGATGACAGACTTCTACATGCTTTGTAAGTGGACAAACCTGCAAAATCAGCAGTGGATCAAATACTTGTTCTCCTCACTGTATTTAGGTGCATATTGCAAAAGCTTTGCATAAAGCTCAGGAATCATGTGCTGTATTTAACAGTTCACTGATTTTCTTAAGGAAGTGTGCCTCCGTCTCAACTGCCCTTGATCTACATTCATTACAGACTCACTCTTCTTTAGGTGACCAGGTGTTCTTCTGTCTCCCTCTTTCTATGGCCAGCTGGTGGTCAAACTAAGTTTGTACTTGGTTAATAAATTCCTGTGTGATGTATTCCTGACTGAGGTGAGATAGTCATCCAAACTGTACTCTCTAAGATAGCACTGGAGACATTTACATTTACATTTAGTCATTTAGCAGACGCTTTTATCCAAAGCGACTTACAAGTGAGGAAAACAAACAAGCGATTCTTCATGAATTGGCAATTAACACAGGAAGTGCTCACAGTACAAGTTTCATACATTGCTCAGTACGATAAGCTGGAATAGGAAGGGAAAAGGGAAGGAAAGGGTTTTTTTTTTTTTTATATGAGGGGAGACGACTTTGTTCTTTGGTTTGATCTTTCCAGTGCTGCATGTATGTCTCTTTCTCTTTACTCATAATTTCTTTAATCCTTGCAAGTTTAATTTAATTAATGATTCTCAGGAATCTCTCTCTCTGTATATGCTGAAATCACGTCACTAAAGACATATAAACCATCTACTACAGAAAACACCTAGCAACTTTAAACTCACTGGAAAATTTACGAAAACACGTATCTAAGATACTAGTAAGAAACACGATGATGTGTGTTCAGGTTTGTGTGACAGATGCAGTTTCACTGTGACAGAAACCGGCTGATCTGAAACATGAGCTCATGTGAACTCATATAATCTGTGCAAAGAACAAACTGCCTTATAGCTCGTATGTTTTTTGCTCATGCATGTTCTCAGTTTACTGGCCATAAGCAGGTGTGATTTTTGTTTCTACAACATTCAATGAGGGTATTGGATTGTTTTTTCCTTGTTGAGCTTTATTCAGTACATGTGTTGCTGGTATTCACACTCCTTCACGCGTATTCACCGAACAATAGACATAAATGCCTTAACAGTTCTCACCAAGCCAGTTTGGCATCCTTTTTTATAGCATTTTACTTTCACATTGATGCTAGGAAACAAGATTTTTCACACATATTCTGGACGTTGTCTAATCTATCAAAAATATCCAAGTTACTGATGAATCAGTGATAACAACAGTGGAGGGAAACATTCTGAAGGCAGCCAGAGACATCAGGAGGCGTTTGGGTACGTCTGATTCTTTCACAATCATAGCAGAGATTTGTCTTAGAAGTGCGTAGGGTGAGTTCAGGTAAACCGGCACAGTTTTTGCCATTGAGATGATGGGGAAACTGTACCAGTTATCCTGAATTTCAAAATAAAAATAACACATTCGAACAAGCTATTCTGACATTTGAAGAAACATTTGGGGTTTAGCATTTGAATATGTTTATAACGAGAACGAGACATAATTCCATTGAGTATTCATTAACAAATCACATTGGACTGAATTAGTATTCTTAGTTTACAAAGATTACTCTTATTGGTTAACATCTTGATGCTGTTACAAGATGTTGATGATGTGTGCTGTGGAGCCGTGGAGCGCGGCCGTGATGAGGCTGAATCTGTGGCTTCTGGCCGTCTGCCTGCTGTCACCGACTCGCATCACTGCGGGATCCATTTTGGGCGCAGTTGTCAATATTGAATTGTTTGATCAGGACAGACCACAGCAGGTGAGATTCATTACAACAATTTCAATTTTTGTTTCAAGATTTAAAGCCTCTGATTTATTTCTCTCTTTATGGTTCACTATGAAACGTGAGTGGAAGTCTATATGTGTCATCTATGTCAATCTCGTAATTGTTTTTACAACGTGCGAGTAGATATTGTCAAGTGTTACTCACTTTACAAAAAGCAATGAAAAACGCCTTGATATGCTTTCACTGTGATTCAAGCTTCTGGAATGCTGTTAGAATACAAGGTAAAAATTACACCAGCATGATTTCCCAGAATATCAGTACAACTGAACATTAGTTAACACATTTTAATATTCATTTCATCTTTCATCTCCCCAGCCAGACAGTTTTGTGCTTGGCTATGTATTGTTAGAGGCTTTGTCTCTCTTCTTGATATTACTCTGTTGTGGCATTGCTGTGAATTTGCAGCTGCAACAGCTATATATATATATATATATATATATATATATATATATATATATATATATATATATATATAAAAAACACTTTACAATAAGGTTCATTAATTAAACATTAATTAATGTATTAACCTACATGAACTAACAATGAGCAATACATTTTTTACTGTATTTACTAATCTTTGTTGATGTTAGTTGATGAAAATACAGTTGTTCATTTTAGTTCACAGTGCATTAACTAATTTTAACAAGATTTTAATATTGTATTAGTAAAAGTTGATATTAACACTAAATGAATAAATGCTGTAGGGCAGTTCATTATTAGTTCATGTTAATTAATGTAGTAGTTAATACTGAACCTTATTGTAAAGACCTAATGTCCAGCCAGCACTAATATCGGTATTTCCTTTTTGAACTTGTATTACTGGTATGAAAAGTCTACCAGCAAGCCCCAGTGAGATGATAATGGATAGGGTTATTGGACAAATATTATAGACTCACTTGTTTTTTACCCTGCTGGTGTTTGTTACCACAGTGTGAAAATGACTATTGTGTTTTCAACTCCAGAATGTTGAACAGTCATTGAAGTTCAGATCCAATCAAAACGATGTCATCTGGCTTTCCAAACGGTTATTGAGTGAAAACAATCAATTCTAGTTTAGTTGTTTGTTTTCTTGTAATGCCAGACTGTCATATGCTCTTCAGAAAAATTAAGCAGAACTTGTAACCCTGTAAAGTCTGACATATGAAATAATGGAACAGTATATTGAACCTTTAAAAACATTTTAAATAGTAATAATAATAAAGTTTGATTCATTTAGTATCATATTTGATACATTAGACTTTTATGGCTCATATAGTCTGATACAAGAAATTATGGAGCTTATACTCGAGGCTGAAAAACAGCTCAATTTTATTCAGAGGGAAAAAATACGATACAGTAGGCATTTATAGGGTTGAAATCTCATGTCTCTGCCCGCAGGTCAGGGCTCATTATAGTCTGGTGTCCAGCTTGCCCTGTCCCGCCCTGGATGAGCTGTGTAATGAAGTGAACTGCATCGATCAGCTAAGCTCGTCTCCGGTGAAAGGAGTTTTACCTTCACCAGGCTGGTGCCTCCGTCAGTGGCAGAAAAACATCCCCCAAAACCACAGCTCTAGTCTTCAGCTCGGGTGAGGGATTACAGATTCTGTCCAAGTAAATGACCTGTGGAGTGACTACAATCTCATATTGTGTTCGCTCTTCAGATCTGATGGAGCCGTGTCACTGTATTCAAGAGCAGATCTCTCTGTCAGATCAGACACTAACAGTATAAACCAGCCTCCATATGTGTCGCTGCCTCCTCCAGTCAGGTAAAGCCTGGCAAATACACTTCAGAAACGCACATAGAAAACATATCGCATGTCTGAAACTTCTATCTCTTTATATCAGGTTACAAGCTGGTTGTCCTCAGGAAATCCCGATGAATGTGATGGATTTGGATGGAGATGAGATTCGCTGTCGTTATGAGAAGACTGGCCTTGGTGACTTTATGCAGCTTGATGAAGTCAGTCACATTGATTTTTAAATTTTCAGTTCAATTAAATTGTTGTATGTGTTCTTTTCAGTTAAATTACATATTTAGTTATCATATTATGTTTTAACCATGAAAGGAGACGTGTACATTGTTGTATGAAGGTGGAGCGGATTTGGGTCAGTATTCAATACAGATCATGGTGGAGGATTTTCCTACATCTGTGAAGAATCCGATTCACATCGAGGCAAAGCCTTTCTCCACTCTATCTGTACATCTCTTAATAACAGGTTAGCATTTCATCTCAGTCTTCACAATGAACGAATGAATTACAGTACTACTTCAAAATAAACATTCAACAATAGAAGTACTGAAAAATCTCAGTGCTGTGGGTAAAACTACTGCATTTATACAGTATATCAATCAAGTATTTTAAAATAATATACAAAATAATAGAAATAAGCTATGAAATATTTCATCAATTCATCCATAACACAAAATGGTAACACTTTATTTTACGGTGTCATTGTTACATATGTTTCATGTATTTACTTTAGTAATAACTAGAAATTATGCATAATCATATGCAATTAACCCTAAACCAAACCCTCATCCTAACCCTAATCCTACAGTAAGTACATGTAGTTAATTGTTATTTCTCAGTACTTAAATGTATAATTACACTGTAATACTGACACATTAAAATAAAGTGTAACCCACAAATTGAAGTGTAGATATTGAATATTCATACAAATTGAATATATTCAAATTTAAATAAATTTACAATTTTTAGATTCTTTACCTAGATGCCATTCTCTCAACCAGTTTCATTAAACAGGATTGAATAAGTTCATATAATGGCCAGACACTTACATTAAAGCTTAAGCCTTAAGATCAAACGATTTTTACATTTTAAATATGTAGATATAATTTTAGAGAATGCAGTTAGATTTGAGTATGTACATAAGAAGATAGATAGGATAGGGCTGTAGCATGCACATTTGTAGGCAGTTTTACTGTGTTACTGTAGAATTATTGGTGTGTTGTATTGCAGTTGAAAGTGGATCAGGTTGCTCCGCTGTGCCAGAGTTCACCGGTGCAAGTCCAGCAGGGGGCGCTATAATCCACGTCTTGCCTTTTGAAGAAGTCCATGTCAATATTGCTGTTGACTCAAGGTAAGCAGACAGGACAGTTATATTTGGACATTATATTTGGGTTTTGCACTGTTTCATGCTCAATTTGATGTACCGAAAATGAAAATTTTAATTAGAAAGAAATGTTATTCTTTATTAAAAATGCTTACCCAAAAGTGAAAATTCTACGGTGGCCAAGAGAGCTCAAAACGCTTCAAATAATAAAACACATGCAAATTAAAAAAAGCGCATGCGAATTAAAAAAAGCACATGCAAAAAAAAAAAAAAACGTGATCATCAGTTTGACAACACATATGCTGCAAATCCTCACAACACATGCAAACTCAAAAAAGTGCTACATTTACAAAATGCGTTACATTTACGAAAAGCGCTGCAAAGAGCACAAACCACAACGGAAATGTTTCAAGGGGACCCCAAAAAGTGACGGACCCTACTAGGACGTGCGTCCAAAACCAGCTCAACTGACCTTCACTCATTCACTGATCCCTATATAGTGTACGGCATTTGAGTGCACAATGTGTTAACAATCATGAAATACTAGAAAAACTGCAAACAAAAATAAACAACTGTACATTATTTCATGTGTTTATTATTTTTCATAAAGTGTTTTTCAGTTTGCTAGAAATTCACAGATGACGTGGTCGTCGAGCGCCCTCACGTGGCCGTTACGATTACATCACATTAATATGATACTGATGATGAACGAATATTTTTAAATCATCCACTAAATGATCATCTCTTAAAGTCGAATGAGTTAACAACAATGCCACATATTAAAACACTTTTCTGTTGGTGAAACACATTACATTTCTGTTGGTGAAACACATTACATTGAGTTAATGCCTACATAATATATTTTAATATTGTTTTAGTTAGTGACAGTGCTGTTGTCAAATAGGGTCCGTCTTTGTTTGGGGTCCCCTTGAAACATTTCCGTTGTGGTTTGTGCTCTTTGGTGCGCTTTTCGTAAATGTAGCGCTTTTTTGAGTTTGCATGTGTTGTGAGGATTTGCAGCATATGTGTTGTCAAACTGATGATCACGTTTTTTTTTTTATTTGCATGTGCTTTTTTTTAATTCGCATGTGCTTTTTTAAATTTGCATGTGATTTTTTTTAATTCGCATGTGCTTTTTTTAAATTCGCATGTGCTTTTTTAAAATTTGCATGTGTTTTATTATTTGAAGCGCTTTGAGCTCTCTCGGCCACCGTAAAATTCAGTAATTTACTCGACCTGTTGTTCCAGACCTGTATGAATATCTTTCATCTGCAGAGCTCAACCCGAGAGACCCGAATCTAAACGGCAGTGATATGCTTAATTTTCTGTGGTTGGGACTATTAAAAGACTCGAGGCAATTTGGCCAGTCTCAGAAACAGAATTACCTGAGAACCTGAGATTAGATTTCAAGAGAAAGGCATATAAATCTGGTCCTGGTTCACTGTCTCTGTAGCCTCGCACATTCATTGAATGTGTCACCATTGTCACCATTACAACAAATTACTCAAAAATTGACATGGTGCTCAACTGCACTCAGTCACAACAAAGGTTACTGGTCACAAACATTGGTCACATGCCCCTTCACTTGCTTTGATGGATGGCCTCTAATCCAGTGGTGTCCTAATTAAACCTCCCCTTCATGCAAATTCATCAGCGCTGCTTTTGTCCAGATCTCTTTTTCAGTGGAGGACAGTATCAGCTAATGACGTCTTCACCCGGAATCTCTTTAGACCTCTTCAGATCAGATAGACCAATCAGTTCACTCCTTCCAGAATGATCACATTTGTGCATCAATGGTTGTACACTAGATGTTGTGGTGTGTGGTTATTTATTTATTTTTGCATTTCTGTTTGGTGAAGCTAGAAATGCCATGTTTCGTTTTGTTACATGCACATTAGTACTGTTTTGTGAAGAGCAGAGAAGCAAATCATCCCAAAGTCTCACATCAGTCACACATTGTGACCCCAAATATGAAGATATATTCAAGTACCATAATAATTAATGACTGATTCTTTTGTCATTTTATGAAATCTCTGGTCTTTTCTCAATGCAGTGTGACTGAAATAGCTGTGATAGGCCCACCGGGCCTCTTCATATCACCAATGGAAACAGGCATGAATTCCCAGAGCTCCGTCACACTGTCCTGGGTCAGAGGTCCTAATCAGTTTGCCCATTTGCTGTCCGTTTGTTTTGCTGCAAATACTCAGAGGTAGCAAGGAGCAGGTCAACCTGAATACTTCATCAAACAAATCCACGGTTGACACCTCAGTTATAACTCTCTTCTGTTTGTTTCACAGCCTGCAGTCTCACATCAGGTGTATGTGGCTGAAACAAAGTAAGGCTGTTTTACTCCTTTTCCATGTTTTCCTCTTTGTATTTGAAAATACTAGTGATGGGTGATCATATGCCTATCATCTCAATTTAATCTAGTATCACTCTCTTTCAGCGCGAACAGACCCTTTGCCACCTGGAACAGGTAATAATTCCATGGTTAGAATGACAGCACTATATTCCACAGTCGTTTTCAGCCTGTACTGCTCAATGTGCTGCTGATATAGAGTCATGTTGCACGGCTACGAGTGTGATATTGTGTTTATACAACATTTTGACGGCGCAAGTGTGTAAATAAGTACAAAACAACAAAAGCACTATTTTGTGAGGCACTACTTCCTTCTGCCACAGATTCAAATCTCAAATTGACAGTTTAAAGGCCCTTAACACCAAGAATAATAATTATAATGATAACTATATTTGTGTCCACACCAACGAACGATAATGGTGTGTTTATTCCAAGCTCACGCACTGCGGTACACCGTGCGGTAAAACCAAGCAACTGCTTGTTGCAGTTACACCAGCCGATGTCCTCAGCATGGCATGTTTCGAGTGAAAAGCTAGTGTGATCGATCTAATGTAACAGTGAATTTAGCTGACGTAGTCAATATAGTGGAATAAAAACAACACCTGGTCTTTTTCACAGCAACTTCAAAAGAAGCAACACAGTATTCTCAAAACTTGCGCTGGACACCTGACGTGTTGCCCGCCTGGCATAATGATCTCATCGTTAATACTTCTCACCATTTATTCCAAGGGAATGACCGATTGTTGTCCATATATCCATTTTCTTGTACTCAAACAGGGGGTTTGACTTCTCAAACAGTGTTGGGTTTTTCTGGACCTCAGCGATTCATTTTTTCAGTGAGGGTTCAACTTAAAGTTAGAGTATTAGCTATTTCTGATATTCTTCAAGTCAATCTTATATTCATAATCACAAAGTCAGTGTGAATGTCCGCTGAAAAAAAGAGTTCTCTTGGGTTTTGTCCTTTTAACAGTTAAGGGGATTTCCCATGACAGCGCCAGTCAATGCATTTGTCAGTTGATGTTGTTTAAAGAAAAAACAACGTCCTTATTTAAGTCCCTTTCAATATAAAAGCTTTTCACTCATACAGTCTTTACCGCCATCTGATGGTAAAACAATGACGTCCATTGTTTCAATTGTGGATTGATGATATTTCTTAAATCTTTTTGCATTCTGATTTTGTTTCCTTTTGCATTTTTCATTGATTCTTGTGCACAGATTTCTTTCTGTTGTATAAAAATATAGCAGTTCATTTGAACAGAACCAAAGACTAAAACCTAACCTAACTTAAAAATCTATGTCACCAAAAACTGTCCACTCACTTGTCATAAGCCTGTCTCACCCTCATTTTGTTGTAAATGTAAGAACATTTCTCATGTCTATTTGTCAGAGCTGAAATGTAAGGAGCGAGAGCTTCAGATGTCTCTAGTGCTTCCCATTTCCTTCCTGGAGAATCTTCATTTCTCTGACCTCCAGCTGAATGATCCGGCCTGCCCAGTGTTTTACAACACAACCCATGTGACCACCACCTTCTCTCTGACGGGATGTGGAACCAAGAGAATGGTATGAAACGTTCTCACTTGGCAGATAGATGCAGTTATTAGTGTATTTGTATTTCTAGCAATGACACCAGGTTCCTGTATATTTTCTTCTTTGTACATTTATATGTGTAATTACACAGAGCTTTTACATGAACACATGTCAGAGTTTTTTGTTGTTGTTGTTGTGGTTAACCCAAAAATAAAAAATCTGCCCTCATTTGCACAATCCTATATTGTTTCAAACATTTTTTATAGCAATTCAACTGCACATAAAATAATAAGCATTAAATTAATGTAAATATTTAATTAATGTTATGTTTTTCATTTAACATGATAGGTTATTCTAGGAGAACTTGTCAAGTTCTGGGAGAGCTAACCCTAACCCTAATGAACAGACAATAGCAACTTACAAAAGCACAATGTATAAGCGAAAGATGCTTACAATTTACCGTTTTTTATACAATCACTAGGACCAATTATAGGTCACTTTTCCAAAACTCTTCCCACAGTCAGCACAGCATCAGACTATGTGGGATAAACTGTGGATCATTTATCACTACTTTGGCACGAAATGCATTCAAAGATTACATTCAGTCTTTAAATGACATGAATTATTTTATTATTCAGGCACAATCACCACCAACACTCTATTTCCCTCCAGACCAATCTGCACGTTTACATAATATTTGTATATATACACCTCTTGGCGTTAATGAGTTGTTAATTACGTTAATCATTTGAACTTGGTCCTCCTGAAATTTGTTAATAAAACATCATTAAAATAGGGCCCTATTTATTTTTTGAAGTACAGTAAAGAAATTAAACTCTTTAAAAAAGAATGTCTCTCTACAAAGAGGATGAGAGTTAAAGAAAATATTGTAACGACATGAGGTGTGAGCGGTGCTTCTTTTTTACATTTTGTTTTAATTTCGTTTTATTTCATTAGTATCTCATCTTTAATTTTTTCCAGCATTTAGGTTCAGAATTGCTGTACACCAACACTTTACGCAGCATCAATCCCAACTCCACTATAAGCCGTGTTGCCACTCTCATTCTCCCACTTGCCTGCCGTATTCCCGGCCAACAAGCCAAAGGTCCAACATTTAAAATCTCCATACCTGAAGAAGTGGAGACATTTGGTGCAGTGTCCTTCTGGATTGAGTTCCATCTTCCCGGAGAGGGCCCTCTGGCTGCAGAGACGCGTCTGCCGCGCATGCGCAGTTTGCAGCCAGTGCGTGCGGCTCCAGAGATACGTGCTTCGGGCAGGATGGAGATGCTGGACTTGCATGTGTTTTCCAACTGCTCACTGGACCGTGCCGAGCTCATGGTGGGCCACTGTGTCGAGTCAGAGACACAAGACTTTGTGAACACACGGCCTCTGCTGAGCCACGGGTTAGTATCAACATTAGTCCTGTCAAAGACTGAACAACTTAGCAACACCCTAGCATTGTGGCAGCACCTGGACCAGCAGCACTTACTCATTTTCTTCCACCCGTTTGCTATGTGAGCTATAGACATGAATATTGAAAATAATGTGGCTCGTTGCCGAGAGATAGATGTGCAGTTTTGATGATATTCCCCTGAATCTCATTTACACTGACTTACACTGATGGCTTCAGTCTCAGTCTCAATCTCTATGCACCGCAATATCATACGTGATTGTATCATAGAGACCTTTGTACAATTAAAGTGTTATTGTATAAATCTGAATTATAGTTTATATTATAGAAATAAAGATTTAGGACACCTCTCATTCTTACTCACAGATGCTTTTGTTATATAATGGGTGGAATCTGAAATGGACATAATTCAGATTTAATACCCTCTCTCTTAAATACCTCTCCTCTTGTTTCATATACTTCCTGTTTTTTGACTTCCATCATTAATCTGCTCTCCCGGCTCTCTGTATTTCAGCTGTGCAGCTGGAAATGGAACCTTGGAGATCCTGACGTCAACTTCTACTGTTCGGGTTTACCGCTTATATCTCGGTTCTCTGGGTATAATGGGGAAACTGTATGTTTCGTTATTTGTGTTCTCAATATGTACATTCTATGTCCTTCTTGCATGTCTGTTGTTAAACTCTTGTTTATTTGTCTGTCTAGATGTATGTTGAGTGTCTAGTGCAGCTTTGTGTTACCACCAAACAATCCCAGAGATGTCCTGATCCATGTACGGAAACAACAGACAAGACTATAATAAACAGCATTCTGACCCACAACTACACTGTCCGTTCAGGGCCTGTTCCCATCATAAAAGCCACAGAAACCAGCACTACCACTGCTAAACCAACCCAAACTGCTAAACCAGCCGCTCAGCCCTCCACTAGCCAGGTCGAAACAACCTCTGCCTCTCACGGTAAGTGTTAATATCGGTACAGTGTGCATGCCTGTGTACAGAGCCTTACACAGCACATATCAAAGTGTGTTTGCTCTTCTCTGTTTCAGCTCTGGATAGAGGTGCATTCTGGGTAGTTGCTGTGTCATTGGCTGTGCTGCTTCTTCAGCTCATGGAGAATTTTGTTGAGCAGTTCATCGCTGAATAATCAAAATAATCTCATTTTATCTTCTTTCATAACCAGCATTACAATGTTTCTTTATATATCCTTTCATTTGGAAAAATCACATCTGGGCTACGTTGCTCTCCAAATTTTTATGTCCTTCACTCGCTAACTTCCCTCCATCTCGTGGACTCTGATGTGCGTAATAGCTTACGTTACATGAGTGCCCACTACTGGTGGAACTCCTGCGTAAGGTTTAAATGAATTAAAATGAATTGTGGGATACATAGCAGCTTGGAGTATACATCGGAGTAGACTTGCTCCGTCGGTCAAAATCAAAGACTCGAGGGCTTATCCACAAACTTTGCT